>VDFB02118347.1:0-80237 GCA_007258455.2 Sequoia sempervirens | reverse complement strand
CATTTTCAAGAAAATGATCATTTTGATTTTCATTTGCAACAAAAGATTTTTCTTTTTTGTTTTCAACAAATTCTATAAAAGTTTCATCTCTTTTAATATAGTCAATGTCAACATCATTAAGTCTAGCATCTTGTAAAACTTCTACATACAAATTTACCATTTCACTAACATGTGGATTTGAAGACATACCTAGATTTGTGCATATTGAAACATTCTCCATAGCATTCAAAGAGGGATTTGAAGACATAGTAGGACTTGTATGTATAATTATATTCTTCTCCAAATTGACTCCTTGCAAATTAGTTGCATCTACAACCATGGTATCCTTAATGTTTTCATCTTCAATAGTTGTTGAATTGGTTGTTCCACCATCATTCATTGATTTCATTCTCATTCTTCTTTGTCTTTGTCTTTCTCTCTTTTTTTCTCTATTTGCTTCAACTTCTTGAGGAGTCAATGTCTTCCTTCTCTTATTACGACCTTTATCTCCCATAATTATAAAATTCTCAAGCACAAATGAATGTTAATAGTGAAATACTTGAAAATATTCAATCAAAATTGGAAGTTGAATACCTATTAGGACAAAATTCTTCCTCTTGTGTTCCTCAAAACAAGTAGAAAACTACCACAATTCCACTTTAAAAATTGTTTTCTTCATGCCTCCTTTGAAAAATTCAATCCATATTGCAAATTGAAACCTTTTGTTTCTCCAAACAAGCACAAAAATAACACAATTTCACTTCAAAAATGGTGTAGATGATGCTCCGTTTGATAAAATCAACTAAAAATCAAGTTCACCACCTGTAAATACAATAACTTATGAAAAATAATTCACTTTTATTGCTCTCGGCTATACATGTGAAGTTGCAGACTTCACAATAATTTTCTACAGTGTATTTAAATAAAATAAATGGGATCCTGCTTATTATAAAATGGGATCCCGATTAATAAATGGGATCCCGTTTATTAATAAGTGGGATCCCGTTCTATAATCGGGATCTCATTCATCAGCATTGAATGTTGGAGCCATTGTAAATGAAACGGGATGCCGTTTATGAAACAGGATCCCATTTCCTTTACAACAGTCTGAATATTGTTGAATGAGGAATGGGATCCCGATTATAATACAAGATCCCGTTTATTAATAAACGAGATCCCGTTTTATAATCGAGATCCCGTTTTTTAAAATTTGAATTTTTGTTTGCATTGTGGTCGGGTTATTGCCTAGGTTTTTGGTTCGGAAAAAGCATTGGAAGTCCAAACCTAGGCCTTCAACCTGGTTTGACTTGCAAGTTGAAGATCCTAACAATGTCAAATAAAAATACCGACTTTGGACATATGGCTGACGACCTTTTTTGCAGAATTTTCTGACGAAATTAAAACCCATTTTAGATGAAACAATGCAGATTCTAAATATGTAATTTTTTTTGCAATTGGATAATTTTTCTATTTTTCAATTAATTTCTAATAAAATTGGTCCATAAACTTTAAATATCAGGGTTTTTACTATTTTAATAATAACATAACATTTTGACAAACGGATTGCACGAGAACAAACTTCAGAAATTCTTTTCAATTTGAAAAAAAATTCAAAAAATGATAAGTTTAGGTCATCTTATGCATGTCATACACGATGATTTTTCAAAATGACAAATCTGCCTAATAAAAATTTAACAAAAAAAAAAAATTCAATAAAAAATTACAAAAAATATCAAGAACAAGCTTTAGTGAGTCATAAAACTTTTCCCAAAAGGATTTAGAAAAATACGATAATTTAAGTCAAAATATGGATGTTGTACATGTGCATGGTATGGTAAAAAAAAAGACTTTTAAACAGTGGTTTTTAGAAATGCCTATTAAAACTCAATTTGTACAATCTGGATATTGAAATAAATTACATATTTGGAAACTAGATTATGAGCACTACATTTTATGATTACTGATTTTTTTAAAATATTTCATTTCTAAGTGCTTCAAATTTTAAGGTCAAATGTGTCAAATTCTGAAAATCAGGAAAAACACTTCCACTTTTTGGCCAAAAAGTGGACTCAACTTCTTGTACACACCCAAATGATGCCACTCCTAAGTCTCATGCATTGATAGCTACACCACCTAAGGGAAAAGGGGAGAAAAAGAACAAGCCTAAGACAAAATCTAGTGAGACTTCCACCACCTCTTCTATAAAGAGTAAATCGAAGAAGGAGAAACCTACATGTACATTTTGTAAAGGGATTGGGCATAGTGAACAAGTTTTTTATAAGAAGGAAATTTATAAGTTAAAATGTAACTTCTTAAGGATCATTATATTTTCATTCCTTCTTCATATTTTCAGTCACACTCTCATTCTACCAAACATGAGAACACTTCACACATTGGGTCTGCAAGATTTGTTGCTAGAAATTGGAAAGAAAAGGGTTGACCATGCATTGATTACCACCTATGTTGATAAGCCTAATGGTTGGATTATTGATTCGAGTGCTTTAGAACATATTTATTTCTCTTTTGATCACATTATTTTAGGGTCTCTTAGAGCACCACATTTTGATAGGATCTTTATTGTAAACAATTAGTTTTTTCATGTTGTTGTTGTTGAAAATTTTGACTTGGGCATAGGGCTTGTGTATAATGTTCTTTGTATTCCTAAGATTCACCATAATCTTCTTTTAGTTTTTCATGTTACATATACATGCAACACAATTGAGTTCACATTCGATTTAGTTTTCATTCGTTAGGAAATAGGAGAGCTTATTGTTGTAGGTTAGGCTAATCATCAGTCTAAGGTTTATACTTTCTCCCACTTATATCCCAACCATGATCCTTATGTTCCTCGATCTCCTTCTTCTAGTGTGGGGAGTAATTCAATTCCTCTTAATGGGTTTGTGAATCTTGCAATGATTTTCCCATTACCTACTTCATTAGAGCTGACATGTTACATGGATTCCAAGACTTCAACAGAGCAAGACATCCAATTTTTTAGATTTGTGGTTTTAGGATGGCTTCATTTCTAATATTTCATAATTGGATTTTTGGTCAAGTCTTCTACAGGATTGGAGGACATACTTGAGGGGGTAAATCTCCTCTTTTCAAATTCTTCTTTTGAAGATATTCTCGAGTCTCCTCACTTTCTTGTTTCTTCCTTGATTAGGGTTCTTCCTAATTTTGATGAGACATCTTCAGAGGCACTTGATTCTTCTTCAGAGATTTCATTTGTGAGACTTCTTCCTTATCATTTCTTCATGGAGCTGAAATATCTTCTGAATCTACCATTAGATCTCTTTCTTCATAAAGGGAGACATGTGGTTTTTCATCATTGGATTCTCTTTTGGCTTCAAAATTACTTTAGTGGTTTTGATGATACTTCAATATGGGGGGAAATCTAGTCTTGATCTTTCCCTTCATTAGAGGAGCTACTGTATTGTATACTTGTGATGGATGTAGTTCTTGGGGGGTATTGATGTGAGAACTCCATACATAACTTCTTCTATCAATTGTACATGATTTTCATTACACCTTTTTTGGAGAAGAGTTTTTTCCCACTAGGTTTTCTCCTTTTCTCTGTTTTTGACAGATTAGTTGCATGATTATTTGTGCATGGGTACCTAACATAGCCTCATTTTTGGGACCCACATTGCATTTTTATATTTCATATTGCATCATAATTTAGTATCTTTCATCATTTGTATAATAATTTCTCTCCCTACTTTGCACTTATGGGGGGTGTTAATGTGAATGAGGTTATTTCCTAACTAGTTATTAGTGGGAACTTATTCACATGTTAAGTTTACTTAGGAGTTAAGTTAGTCCAAAGTTCCATTTCTACAAGTTAGTTATAATGGGGCCATGTCTCATTATTTACTTTTAGTCATTTAGGTATTTAATAGTTAACTCATGCATTTAATAGTTTTTGCATTGATCATTTAATGTTTGTATCAAGGGTAGTTTTCATACCTCATCAAACCTTGCCTATATATTCAAGGTGCTTTTACATTGTATTATATCTCATTCATGTTCATTGATCAATATCAATTCTAAATATTCATGCAAGCTCATGTTGCAACACTTTCTTATGGATGGTATCTTTCTTGGTTGATCCTTTGAAGACTGCAACTTCATTTAGATTCATTAGCATTTCAACATGTATTATCTATTTTCTCATCAAAGTGATTTTTGAACCCTCTAATATTGTTTCCTCCTCTTCTTTCCCACTCTAACCTTCAATATAGAACAATTTCTTTTATTGTGTTTATGTCCTCAACTATATTTGCTATCACAATTGAAACACAACCCTTTTTCTCTCTTCTCCTCAATTTGTTGTGGAGTCAACCTAGTAGGTTGAGGTAGTGTCTGTGTAGGAGAGATCCTTTATCTTATGTTTATGATCCATTGTCACATATTAGCTTAAAAATTCTCCTTGACTTGTCTTTCCACAAGCATCACTTGTGACAAGGATTTTCATTGGAAAAAAACATACCTCCTATAAATAATTCCTTTAAATTTTCTTCTATAAAATTCTCCACTCTTAAACAAAAGGCATGAAATTGATGAGTATAGTCCTTGATTGTACCATTTTTCTTTGATTTAGTGAATTGGAATACATATCTATCCATAAAATTATCTCCATAGTGGGTAGCAATTTTCTCTTGAAAAATCGACCATGTGACTATGCAACCCTTCTTTCTCTTCTTATCACTTAACCAGTTATACCAAATAAATTGGTCTAGTTCCAAGTATAATGATACCATAGCCATATTTTGCTAATTGGGAACATGGTTAATATCAAAGAATTTATCCATTGGAAAATCTAATTGGTTGGATCATTTCCATCAAAGTTTATCATATCCAACTTCGGTATGAATTTCCTAGGCAAAGGATTATTAAAGAGCTAATCCTTCTTCAGATATGAATCAAGCCCCAAAATTCATGCCCACTAAAATAATTATCTTCTACCTTAGTAGGTGAATATTATCTCTTATACTTCATCCCTTGAATAAGTGTTTCTAACTTCCTTAAAAAATTATTCATCTTTGTCTACATATCCATCCTCACTAATGAAATTCCTTTAGTCATCTCCTTCACTGATGAAATTACTTTCGTCATCTCCTTCTTTGTTGATGAAATTTCACTCCTAATGAAATTAATTTTGTCAATATCATCAATTTCTACATCATATTTATTAAATATTTCCCAAGTGTGGTAGCATTCTATTTGCCTCTTGTTGCAGGACCCATCATGATGGACAAAAAATAATTTTGTAATAAATTTACACAAAAAAATAAAAAATAATATTTTTTTCTATTACTTACTAGGGCCTAAGTTGCACTTTCTCAAAAAAATCTCCTAAAAGTTAGGTGATTTTTAGCCTTGAGAGCAAATTTGTTGGAAACCCTAATTCAACAATAAATCAATTAATTTTGCTCCAATTCCTTTGAAACTTTTATTGTATGCACCTCTTGTACTACTTAAAAATCCCAATAAAACTAGGAATAAATTCACTAGTATTTTGGAGATATACACTTTCCAAAAGGTGGGTAGAAACCCTAATTTTGTAATAGATCTCCCTATTATGCTCTAATTCATCTAAAATATGTATTTTATATGCTTCAATATATTCTTCAAGAACCATTTAAAAGTTTTTTTTTTTCTTTCCAAAAGAGGTATGCAAGTTTCCTAAAATGACCTTCAATATTGAGAAAATTCCTTTCCTTCATGGTGCCAAGATCATGCTTTTATATCACTTGTAATGAAATAACTTGCAAAAGAGAAGAATATAATAGGAAATACTATGAAAATACATGATAATACCTCAGAATAACAAGCTACTTTTGAGGGGAGAATCCTTCAAATATATCTAATGAGAATACAATTCACAATTTGATGAACAAATAAGACTCACTACCTCCTATATACCCTACTTATGCCTAGGATATCACCCGGGATGACTTATATAGCACTATATAACCCTTAGTCTAACCTAATTAACTAAATAACAATATAATAATAATGATAATATGAATTAATTAAGATTTAAGATAGCCACAAGTTGACTATTCATAACTGTATTTACTCTAATATTAAGGGTGTAACAAGATGTTTGGTCCTTGTAGAATTATCAAAAAAGTTTGATTCAAGAAATTTATATGAAGTAGACTTAATAGAAGGCATGGGTATATCACATGAATTAAATGTTATAAACCTATATCAGTATCATTAAGGAAATACAGGGGATAATAGTTTAGAATTACAAAAGAAGAATTGGATACTAGAACAATCAAAAAAATAAATGGAGAATATTTTAAATAATAAGATTGGAAGAAGCATTGGGAATAGAAAAAATGAGGCGTATTTGGTGAAATGGAAGGGGAGGCATAAATTAAATTCAAGTTTGATTTATAAGGTTGGGGAAGACTATCTTGGTTTCCCTCTAACCACCAAAAAGTAAGAGATTCTTTTCTCAAATTACCTAAGGTTTCTATGTAAGAGCACCCCAAGGTGTGCTCGAGCAATCTGTCATCACCCAAAAATATATTTTATTGTTTACTTTTCTTATTTTTTAATAGGTTTACACTTACATTTTAGTCATTAATAGTCACTACAAATCATACCACATTTCACCACACTTGTATATATTTTATCTAGTGGTTGGAGACATACATTCTATATTGATCTTGGAATGTTGCATTCAAATTCAAAATGATTTCGGTCACTCCAAATGCTTAATTTGGTCTCTAACCTACTAGATGCTAATACTCAATTTCATTATTCATGGTTTGCGGTGAATTTTTAAAGTGTGTGGCAATAAAGGAACAAATGTCAAGGTACATTAGACTTAAGAGATCCTATAGGTATGAATCACATTAAGATTCATCAACCCATCATCACCACATTTATTCTAGATGATTCTTACACATGTTTGACCATATTCACATTTCACAAGGCATAAAACTTTACCTCACCTTGAATTTAAGTAATTTCACTTGTACTTGGCTATAATTTGTTTTATAAACATCATTCATAATCATTTATGTTCAATTAGATAGTCAATATCATAAATCTAGCTCAACTTTTTTCTTGTATTTCATTGTAATATCTTTCAAATTTTTTAATTTCCCCATTTGTAATCAAATGATTGTGGCCTTGCATGTTTGAATCTCATCGTAACATATTGTAATCTATTATGATTAAGAATCAATAAATATCATATTGTCATTTAATTATTTCCTTTGATTTTTACTATGTGTTGTTTCATTTTGTTGCATGGTTTAATAATCCTTAATTATATACTCCATCTATGACTACATCACAAGAGGATTGGAAATGATTCAATCAAAATCCAAATAATTTCATAGTTTTTATGCTGAATTATAGAGTAGGTTAGTTCAAAGAGAGATCTCTAAAATAATAGGGAAGGGGGCCTTGAAGTTCCTAACATATAATATTCTAGATCACCTTTGAACATAATCCTTAAGAATTTTATCAATTGTCTTTCCTTCAATTTGATGAAGTGGATGATCCCACAATAGTGTGTCTAAACTTTGTGGGGTGGGGAAAAATAATGAGACCAATGTTCCAAAAATTACGACACATTCAAATTAACATACACCTTCAAATGAGGGACCTTCATTCAAAGGTGATGCCATCATGACCTTTCAATGAAAGAATTTGTTTTAAATTATAAATTTATGATGTTCAAAATTCTCTATGAAATGGGCCTTCAAATGAATGACCCTCCCTTTGATATCATCCCATAGTTGCTCACAAAGTTTTAGAGAAAGATTATATTTTGAGGTAAGGGTTGGACCATTAAATAGAGACATCATGGCATGAAATTTTGAAAGATTATAGGCCTCGTAGTAAGATTTAATAAAATTATTTAATTTTTAATATAATTCATTTAATTTTGATAATTTTCTTATATTTTTTAGTGACCATAGGTTTTTCACTAAACATAATGGTCTTTATTCCATGTACATGGAAATTTTTTAAAATATAAAAAATACTAAAAATACCTACACACTCCATTCAAATTTTTTGTTTGAATAAAATAAAAAATCATTTTGATAAATATAAAAAAATTATGCACAATAGAATAAAATCAATCTAAGTTATAATTAATGTGAATTCAAAAATAATAAAATAGGAAATAGGAAACAAAAATTTATAAAAAAATGCATGCACTAGATAGTGTTAGTGATATGTGTTACCCTAAAAGGTGGAAAATTGTTTGGCTTCCTAGCTAGGGTTTAAGACCTAGAAAGGACAATTTTCACTAACTTTCACTCAAGAACAAACCCTTGAGATCTCAATGCAAAAGAGAAAGAGATCTTGCAAGAGGGTTGTTCTAGGAGCTGAATATGATCTAATAAGGGGTTCACCACCAAGTTTAGACTTGGAAAATATAATGAAATGCAAGATACAACACTAAAACCTAATTGAATGCAAAATAACCCTAAATGGTCTAGAAAAGTGAATGGAATAAAATAGAAAACTGAAGACAAGAAGGTGTGCACCTGGGAAACTGAAGATGGTTGAATGGAGATTTGAATCACTAGAAATCATTCTTTTAGTGTTGACTAGGACTCATTCGCCAAGTTGGGTGAATCAGTCCTCTTTCTGGAAATTGTGTAGGAATATGAATTTGGTAAAAGGGTATCCAAATCTGCAGAAACCTAAAAATTGATTGAAATTGGGACTCATTCGCCAAAAGTGGTGAATTAGTCCAACTAGGCTTTTCTCAAACTTCAAGGCATGATCTTTCTCTTCTCTATCTACTATGTCCTTCCTGATTGGTTTTTGGATCCGAAACTACAATTGGCGATCTGTAGGTCTTCTCCAAGTATCTCCAAGGATTGATGACAACTTTGACGACTTTGAATGATTTGTAACTTTTCTCCAATCTTTCTCCTTAGGAAATATGCAACCTATACCTACAAATCACACACAAAGGAGAGGGAAAAATGTTGTCGGGTTAGTGGATAGGGGTTTTCCTTAGTCAAGCCCTATTTTGGAAGTAAATACTTGAAATGAAATCAAATAAGAATGGAGAATGATGAATGAAAAAATAACAATGTTGCAACTCACCAAACCCTAGCAATAAGGTGTTGCAAACATGTATGTAATGGTTGCAATTGATGTAGATTTTGACTCTTGCTTGAATGATGTTGATCTTCAATGAAACTCTTGATTGAATCACAAAATCCTACACCACAATTTTTAGCTCTAAAACAACATGATGCATGCAATCTTTGACATGATGATTGATGCTTGAACGTTGCTCTAAAATGCTTGAAAATCTACTCTTGATTGCTCTTAAATACTCTTTTGAACACTTGATTGCTTGTTAGATTGCTAGGTGATCTCTTAAATGCTTGTTAGGTGAAAATGAGTGAAAGAAACTTGTATTTATACTTAATTATGCAAGAATTCCCGAAATTACAACACTACAAGTTGACATCAAATCTACAAGGATAAAATTTTTCCATAAATTTGAATTAATTTTAATTTTGGGTCACACGAGACTCATTTTCCCAAGATGGGAAAATGAGTCCCATTTGGCATAATGTATGGGATAAAAAATCAAAAGTGCTTAGAAAGGTGTAAAAATAGGTTTGAGACCCAATAATCTAGGTGGGACCCATTCTCCCAAGGTGGTGAATGAGTCCTAGATCACTAAATTTGGACCACACAAGCCAAAAGCACCTGAATTATGATTGGGTAATAGTTGGTTTCGAGATTATCCTAAAAAAGATGCAATAAATAAGGCTTGTTGATGCAAAATAGGGCCAATTAAAGCATAAGAAAGCCCAATTATTAATGACCAACCTAGAAAAGTGTGAAAATGTGTTACACCACTTTACAACACTTCAAAGAAGGAAAGATTAATGTTTAAAAAGAGGTTTATTAGGTTTAATTATTTGATAAAACCTTAGAAAAGTGTGAAAGTGTGTTACAACACTTCACAACACTTTAGCAAGGTACAATTTAAATCCATTAGTTCACAAGGGCCCAAGACCTAATGTGAACGTTTCAATCACATTACAACACTAAATCAAGGAAAAATTAAGCTCAAATTCACAAGGAGGGCCCAAACAAGTGTGAAAATGTCCCCAACAACATTTTTTGACACTACATTTAGCCCCCACTTTAGTGAGAGGAGGAACTTGCTTTAAATTCACACTAAAGTAGATAAACACACATCAAGAAGGGTTCAAGTGCATGCCAATGCCAATAAGATGGAACAACAATGATCAAGAGGGGTGATCAAGCCTCCAGGATCAAGATCCCATGACAAACCAACATAGGCACAAAATAACACACATAAGAATGATATAAAGAGCAATAACAAAGCATGAGCATGCACTGTTGAAGATGAAAAAAAGAAAAAAGAGTTAGATCAAGCTTTGACCATTTGTCCATTGCGATGTGGATCAGATCTAGGTTGTTTGTCCGAGAAAAAAAAAATACTCACTCTAAGGTGACGAAACTTCAAGCTTTCTATCGGGTGAGAAGTCCAAAAGGGTGAGAAACATACACTCATGGCTGGTACATGCACACACACACACACAAGTGGCTATGGGGAAAGTCATGCCTCGGTTGGGCTTGCTGCTCAAACCATACCAAAGTTATACCTTCTGATAAGTTTAATAAGGTGCCACAAAAAAATGGTTTTCAAGCTTCATGAGATAAGCAAAACTTTGTATGCTTGGAGCTCATGAACAAACAAGATGGCTCTACAGGAATGCAAGCTGTGTTATGCAAGGTGGCCATATAAATGCAAATGCAACAATGAGGGATGTTCAAAGGATTTTTCCTTAATTAATGCAAGGTATTAACTTAGGGAACATTGTGCCTAATGTATCAAAGAGAGGATCATGAAAAAGAAAAGGAATGCAAAAGAATAATGCCAATGTATGCCCCCATTTTAAAGAAATTTCTAAACACCATACTGCGAGCAATTACTTTAAAGTAGCAAATGATAAATGCTAACAATAAAAGAAGACATGAGAGCCAACTTGGAAAGCCCTATGCCAAGTCATATGTTTTTGAGTAAAGCTACGTCATGTAAGAGAAAGAGAAAAGAGGGGGGTTGCCTCCAAAATGAAAACACCAAACAAATAAGGGATCTATGGATTTGGGGTCAATATGCTCTTGCTGCAGTGTTTTTAGAGAGCTCGAATCTGTTACCATTCACCAAATACACATAGAATTGGAAGAATGACACAAAGAGAGCGAAAACAAAGAATTTTTTTTGGGTCAACATGGAAGAGACATGAATATCTCGATGCCTTACATCATCCCCAAAAGGAAAACACAAGACAAATGAAAAAGTGAAAATTAAAAAAAAGAAGCTTTTGGGTCAACATGGAAGAGACATGGGTGTCTCGATGCCTTGCATCACCCCAAAAGGAAAACACAAGACAAATGAAAAAGATAAAGAGTGAAAAGTAAAAGATTGATGACATAGAGAAAAATGAAGGTACAAATAAAGGAATGTCACAAAGAGAGAGAACATCAAACAAAACGTCATGGGGGATCACATTATGCACATGGAGTCAAAGAAAATGAAAATGAAATAATGCAAAAGACTAGTAAGGCACATGCAAGTCAACCTATTAGTAGGTCGTTCACATCCCAATCATGTTCCTTATATATCGAAGGAAGATAACTAGCCAAAGGGACAATAGCAAGTGCCGAAATAGGATCAATTCCAAGTTCAACACTCTTTGAAGAAGATTTATTGTTTAAGCTCAAGGAAGAGGAAAACATTGTATTTAGTTCATTATGCACCTCTTCATCAATTTTAGAAACCTCATCATCATCCTCCAAGTTAACCACAACAAGAGGAGGAATGATAATATCCATGGAGAATTCAACTCTTGTTGTGATTGTTGCATTGAATTGTTTTTTTTCAGGGAAGGGGTAGAGTTATCATACATTGCTTTAGTCAAGTTCAGATCTTGATTTTCTTTGTTTAATTCTTCATGTAACATGCAAGCAAGAGCACAATGTCTATGCCTACACTCTCTAGCACCTATGTTTCTTTTAGTTTTGTTTTCAAGTTGGATTTATTTAGGAGTGGGTTGATCAATCAAAGTTTTCTTTTCTTCTCTAAGGGGAAGAACAAAAGGAATCATGGGAGGTTGTTCAACCACTTTCTCTTTGAATTTATATACTTTTTTTATTCTAGGAGGTGTGACGGGGTTGTTCTCATTGTCTCTTGGTCATTTGTAGAAGGTGGGTGAAGGTTCTATCTTAGGAACTGGTCTTGGTTGTTTGGAATTTCTCTAGGCTCAAACATGGTTTCATCTAGGTTGGTAGGCTTTGTGGTGGTTGGGGACATGTTTTAGAGGGATAGCTTTGCTATCTTCTTTGCCTTGAACTTTTGATAAGACAAGAAAAATAAATCTTCTCGTGGTTTTATAGGCTCCATGGGCTTGAGCCAAAATAAATCTAAGGAAAAGTTACAATTAGAGGAAAATGGGTTAAATCCAATGTGGTGGATAGTGAATACTTCATTGTCATAGGGAAAATTTAAGCATTTATGCACAACCGAAGGGAAAATTTTTATGGAGTGAAGCCATGGATGACCTAGCTTCACATGAAACTGGTCCGACTATGGGATGATGGAGAATGAGACATCTAATTTTTTTGGCCTTATTTGTAAGGGAAGAGTGATTGATCCCATTGTCGGGAAAGAAAAACCATTATGTGTCTTGATCCATGCTTTCAGTTTATTGTATATATCTTGATAGAGTTCATGCAAAAGTAAGAATTCCTTAGTGATCACATTCTCTCCATAGGTGGGATCTATTAGTATCCCATTAGTGGGCTTGTCAAAGATATGAATGGCTATATGAAGAGGACCATTAGGTGCATGTTTAAGTATATCCTTAGAGGAGAAACCAATGTCAAGAGGATTCTTAGTTCGACCCTTATGAGGAATGACATCTATCACTCCTACCATGCCATCCAAAGGATCATTATCTATAGGATCATGTTGAATACAATCATTGTTATCATCATCTGTATCAACATTCGTCACATCATTCTTTGTAGTTTCACTAGCTTTGAAAAATGAGATACTATGTTTTGGCATGGGATTGGTGAAAATTTGCAAGTTTTGGTTAGGAGGCGCAATGGACTTATTTCCTTGATCACTAACACCTCCAATGGAAAGACAACCAAAATCAATGAGGTCTTGTACAAGATGTTTAAGATAATTTCAATGTTCTGTGTCATGTCCATTTTGTTGGTGGTAGTGGAAATAAGCATTTTATCTAAATCTTGGAGGTTTAGTATTGTGTGTTTTGACGAGAGGCAAGGTAATCAGTTGTTGTTCTAAAAGTTGGGACATTATGTTATGAAGGGTATCGGGTAGGGGAGTGAATTGTATTTTTGGGTCCCCATAGCTAAAGGGTATTGCAAAATTGACAATAACTACTTGGTTATTGAAATTTTGAGTTGTTTGTTGAGGGGGATTGAAGTGAAGGAACCCTTTATTTTGTTTTCTAAAAGGTTGCGTATTATATTGGTTTGCGGGCTTAGATTTCTCAGTTCGGCTAGAAGTGGACTTTCTATCTCAAATACTAATCGAATTTTGATAATCACGGAGGGTAGTACACAAGTGCATAAAGGATGGGAATTTAATCATGGTGAGCTTGTCTTGAATCTTTCTTTGCAAATTTTCTATGAGAATCTATTGAAGGTGAGGTTTGGGGACCTTGACATCGATTTGGGAATAAAGCGATTGATAGCGTGAGATAAAGTCAGTTATCTTTTCTTCTTCTTTTTGCTTACATCTCATCAAATTGTCCAAGGTCATCTTGGGAGTCATATGCTCTTGGAAGTTGTCTACAAATGCCTCAACAAGTTCATTGAATGAACGACTTGAGTTGTTTGGTAAAGAAGAGAACCATTCCAAGGTAGTATCTCTCAACGACCTAGGAAAAATCTTAGACAAAAGTTTATCATCAAGGACAAAGTCACTACATAAAGCAGTAAGAGCATTAACATGGTTAGAAGGATCTCCCTTTCCTCCATATTTCTCAAATCTAGGCACCTCTACACCTTGTGGCATCGGTCTTCACAATATCTCAAGGAAAATAGACTACTTCTAACATAATATGTTGGTGGGCCATTTTGATTTTGATTCATGGTGGAGATTTGTTTTTGAAGGGATGAAACGGTTTGGAAGAGTTGAGTTATGAGAGGGCCATTGCTTGTGTTATGAGATGGAAGTGAAAATGGTGAAGGGTTGTATGTATTTGAGGGACAAGTGAATATAATGCTTATAGGTGGTAAGGTAGTAGGAGATATAACATGCGATGCCACATAGGAATTAGGAATGCTAGCAGGAATACCCAAGGAAGGAATCACATTACTAGTTTATTGCATTGTTGTTGTGACTTGAGGGTTGATATATGTAGGTATTGAGGTAATTGTTGTGAGAGGAGGAATTTGAGTTCCTCCTTGGCTTGTGATATTGCTTGTAGGTAAAGGACAACTAGTGGTTGTGGTGAGGTGTTTTCCAAAGATTTGAACTATGTTTTTCACAAGGTCAAGTCCATCTTCATTTTCAAGCACGTGGTGAATGTTGTCTATAGTAGGGATGGCAATGGTTAAAATCTTGTTATTTTGGGTTACAGGACATAATAAGCCAAAATAACCCTGGACAAAATAACCCGGTCATAATAACCCAGGGACAAAATATCCGGGGTCATAATAACCCAAGCCAAAATAACCCGTGGTCAGAATAACCTATGGACAAAATATCCCCATAAGAATATAGAGAAAGTAAAACAAAATTTATAAATTACATGTATGTTGCTAAAAAAACTTTATTATTCAAATTTTCAATTAAAGTGTCAAATTATGAGCGATGCCTCTTATATAATCTAAAATGTTATGGTTGTCATAACCATCAACCAATCTTTTTAGTCTTTCTTTGAGTTCACAGTATTTTTTCCTGCTTGGTTGCCCAATGTATCCAACCATATATTTCTCTATTCTATTCTCTTGGAGATTCTATTCTTTTTTCACCACTTTGATGAATTTCCAGACTGAGCTATGTGATGCTTGAAGCAATTCACTAAATCCTTTGTGCCATCTCTCAATAGTATTATTGGTTATGGGAAGATCATCTTGAGTAGCTGAATAGCAATTCCACATTGTGATTGGAAACTTGGGTGATCGTCTGTTGCCTCTTCTAGTTAGTCTGCCAATCCATGTGTCTTCAAAATAATCAACTTATTCCCACGAAATTGCCTTTATTTTTATAATTATTTACCATTTTATAGGTTATTTAAGCATATTAAAGGTGTTTTAAGGCTATTTTAGGGGTATATAATGGATATATGGTCTAAAAATGACCTAAATAGCCTCTATGGTGCCTCACAATCATATTTATAATTTATTTTATGTCATTTCTAGTTTACTAGCTTGATCTAAAATGACCATGGGTTATTTTGTCCATAGGTTATTTTGACCACGAATTATTTGTCCATGGGTTATTATGACCCTGGGTTATTTTGTCCTTGGGTTATTTTGGTGGTTATTTTGGTGGGTTATTATGTCCTGATGCGTTATTTTGCACTTGATGTTGTAAGTTTGCTAGGTCCTCATGAATTTGAATTATGTTTTCATGTGGGACACTATTATTCCTTATTTCAACTTGCATCACACTACTTGAAGGCAAGGAATTGTTGTGGGTGTTTCCCATACCTAGTGTACTAGTGTCAATACTAGGAGTGAAAGAGATAGACAACCCAAGATCCACAACGATTGTGCTATTGCAGGATGACATGAGTCTCAAACTTCGTCTCACAACAATATTAGCAATAGGACACCAAATACTCTTACAAGGGCTACTAAATGTAAGGTGAATGCAAATACAATGTAAGATAAGAACAATGAAATGCTTAAAATAGAAATTCTGGAAACTAAAATAGAAAGTCAATAACATCAAACAAAAACTCAAAAATTGAACTTTGAATGCCAAAAAATGCAATGCAGAATATGCCCAAGATGGTGAGTGAGTCCCAGTGATGTTTTTTTCAAAATTTTTAGGAATTTTTAATTAAATTTTATGCTTTTTATGTTTTGTGATCTGTATCTAAAATGAAAATGCAGATTTTGAATGATTTCCAATAAAATGAGATGCAAAAATGCAAGCTATATGAGCTTTCACTAATGCAAAATTTGAAACTCTAGAACACAAGTTAACTAATGCAAGTCCTAATGCAATGCTAATGCAAGCTAAATGTAGGATGATAATGCACTCCAAATCAAAGAATGAAATGTTCTAAATGCAGGTTCACTAAAATGAAAGGTGAATTTTTTTTGCTTCCCACCTAGGGTTTAAGACCTAGAAAGGACAATTTTCACTTTCACTCAAGAACAAACCCTTGAGATCTCAATGCAAAAGAGAAAGAGATCTTGCAAGAGGGTCATTCTAGGGGATGAATATGATCTAATAAGGGGTTCACCACCAAGTTTAGAATTGGAAAAGATAATGAAATGCAAGTTGCAACACTAAACCCTAATTGAATGCAAAATAACCCTAAATGGTCTAGAAAAGTGAATGAAATAAAATAGAAAATAGAAGAGAGTATGTGCAGGATCATGATGGGCCAAAAAGTGGTGATATAATGGGTTTTTGTAGGGTATGTGGTTGTCCACTTTTTTTTACCCAAAATTGATGAAACGAAAAGGGTTTTTAAAGGAGATTCTCAGCTTTCCACCAATATAAATTATGCTTTACTTTGAATTTAATAAATAATTATTATTCATTTTCTATTTGAATTACAACTAAAGTCCTGATTGATAGGTTGATTGAAAAACATCTATATCTTTCAAATGGTATCACATTTTTTAATATGAAACATGTGTCACATTCTATGCTTAGCATACTATAGGATTAAAAAAATGAATTTCATGAAGTTTTGACCAAGTTAAGGCGATTAGACATACGAGTTTTTATATTTTTAAAAGTTGTAATAAAAATTCATAATTAATTATTTACTTGGAAAAAATTACAAAAAAATATGCATCACATAGGGACATGAGTTCTCTACTTATATCTAAAATCTTATAAAAATATTATCACTTTTTTATGGTTAGGGTGGTCAGACAGACACCTACTTCTTATTTTTTCCTTGAAATTTAAGTACTACTGCATTGAAATTTCAATTTTTCACCAACTAGATTTTATTTTTAAAAAAATAAATCTAATAGTTTAGAAACTACATTCAAATTGCTATAGATTCTATTCTTACATATTTTTGAAATAATATAGATAAATTATTCAAATTTTTACGTCAAGTTGCCTAACTTTGATTTTTCTGATTTTTTTGCCAGTTAAGGGCCTATTTTTTCCATGATGATCCTACACATACCCAAGATAGAAAGGTGTACAACTGGGAAACTAAAGATGGATGAATGGAGGTCTGAATAACTGGAAATTATGCTTTTAGTGATAATTGGGACTCATTTTCCAAGTTGGGTAAATTAGTCTTGTTTCTGGAAAACTGTGTAGGAACAAGAATATGCTAAAAGGGTATCCAAATTTGCAAAAACCTAAAAATTGATTGAAACTGGGACTCATTCGCTAGAAGTGGAAAATCAGTCTAGCTGGGATTTTCTAAAACTTCAAGGGTTGATCCCGCTCTTCTCTGTCTACTCTATCCTTCCTAATTGGTTTCTGGATCTGAAACTACAATTAGCAATATGTAGGTCTTCTCCAAGTCTCTCCAAGGCTTGATGACAACTTTGACGACTTTGAATGATTTGAAACTTTTCTCCAATCTTGCTCCTTAGGAAATTTGCAACCAAGACTTGCAAATCACACACAAAGGAGAGGGGAAAATGTTGTGGGGTTAGTGGATAGGGGTTTTCCTTGGTTAAACCCCGTTTTGGAAATCAATCCTTGAAATGAAGTCAAATAAGAATGGAGAATGATGAATGAACAAATAACAATGTTGCAACTCACCAAACCCTATCAATAAGGCGCTGTAAACATATATGTAATGGCTGCAATGGATGTAGATTTTGAATCTTGCTTGAATGATGTTGATCTTGAATGAAACACTTGATTGAATCGCAAAATCCTACACCATAATTGTTAGCTCTAAAACAACATGATGCATGAAATATTTGACATGATGATTGATGCTTGAATGTTGTTGTAAAATGCTTGAAAATATGCTCTTGAATGCTCTTAAATACTCTTGTGAACACTTGATTGCTTGTTAGATTGCTAAGTTATCTCTTGAATTCTTGTTAGGTGAAAATGAGTGAAAGAAACATGTATTTATACTTAATTATTCAAGAATTCTTGAAATTACAACACTACAAGCTAACATCAAATCTACAAGGATAAAATTCCACCAAAAAATTGAATTAATTTTAATTTTGGGCCACACGGGACTCATTCGCCCACGATGGCGAATGAGTCCCATCCGGTATAATGTATGGTCCACAAAAAATCAAAAGTTCTTAGAAAGGTGTAAAAATAGGTTTGAGGCCCAAAAATATAGGTGGGACCCATTCACCCAAGGTGGTGAATGAGTCCCATATCACTAAATCTTGGCCACACAAGCCAGAAACACCTGAATTATGATTGGGTAATTGTTGGTATCGGGATTATCCTCAAAAAAATACAATAAACAAGGCTTGCAGATGAAAAATAGGGCCAATTAAAGCATAAGAAAACCTAATTATTAATGATCAGCCTAGAAAAGTGTGAAAATGTGTTACAACACTTTACAACACTTCAAAGAAGGCAATATTAATGTTTAAAAAGAGGTTTATTAGATTTAATTATTTGATAAAACCTTAGAAAAGTGTGAAAGTGTGTTTGAACACTTCACAACACTTTAGCAAGGAAAAAATTAAATCCATTAGTTCACAAGGGCCCAATACCTAATGTGAATGTGTCAATCACATTACAACACTAAATCAAGGCAACATTGAGCTCAAATTCACAAGGAGGACCCAACCAAGTGTGAAAATGTCCTTGGCGACATTTTTGACACTACATACTCATTTAGAATACTATTAAGAATAAAAAATTAAATTTTTTTTTTTTAAATTTTAAAAATATATATTTCAAATCTACACAAAAAATCTAAAAAATAACTAGTTCATATAATCTTTAAATTTTTAAAGGTTTCCTTGCTATAATTGACAAAAAAATGAAAAATTAATTAAAATATTATCCTCTAGGTCCCACTTATACCAAAAAAATGTATATCTTGTTTATAGGTTCCCTCCTTCCCAAACTTGGATGGTAAACTCATTATTCTTAAGCTTTAGAGAAATTAATTTTTGACTTTTGAAAATTTTATTTTATTTTTGTTAGAAATGTGAACCCCTCCATGTTCTTTTTCCTTCAATTTTCTTTTTCTCATTTTGAGTATTTCATGAAAGATAGGGCATCTCATTTTGGGTATTTCATTGAAGGATAGGGCATTCATGGAATGAAATGGTCATACTCATGGCATCTACTACATCTAAAAGGAAGAATTTCACAATCTGAAACATTAGACCATTCAAAATCTCTACTACACAAAGTGATACTCTTAGGAAAGGGAGAAGAGAGATCTAGTTCCACATATATTCTCCCATAAATGGTTTGACCATACTCGTGGAATGGTCATCCCAAGGAAGTAGAAATTGCCTCAAAGACATAGTGAGACCAAAACTCCCAAGGAAGATCACACATCTAAATCCAAATAGAGCATTCATGTGGATTCCCTTAAAAGTGTTAAACCCACATACCAATGCCTCATTAAAAGGCTAATATTTTGAAATAAATATCAATCTCCTCCAAGAATTCCATCTCTATAAGATTCATTTGTAAAAATAGCTATAAAATACTTTGTAGCTTATAAGATTAGATCCTTGAGTATGCATGTTCTTCATTGCCAAAAAAACCAATTCCTCAAAGAGAATTGAGGACCTAGGAATCTACAAATCAAGCTATGACTTTGAAATATTAAAATATTTTTATTAATATCATCTATAGATCAAGTTTGATAATTGGGGATCCTTCCAAAGTTGGCATGTATGCAACAAACCTTTTGTAAAGAAGATCCACTTTTTTCTTACTAGTCATTTCTATTGATACATCATTTCTTTTTCATAAACATATGTTTCAAAACATAGAGGTCCAACAACTATAAATCTAAACAAATGAGAGGGGGTCTAACCTCCTCCATTGACACATGCCATTAAAGGGGAAATCATAATTCAATAGATAAGAAAAAAAAAAAGCCACACTAAAGTTATTCATAAAAGAATATTTAATCTTGAGTCCTAGATTGAAGGATCTTCTAATGTAAAATACAACACTTAGAATTAAACGTCATGTATATTTGTATATAATTAGAATCAATATATTTCAATGTTAATTGTTCAATATAAACTCAAGAAAGATATATATCACAACCACAACCATTACAACGTTTCTTTGAAAAAGAAAACTAATTTTGGAAACTAATAAAGTAAGACCATGGTCTTATGACTACATTTCAAAAACATAATACAATAAGGAAGCAATCTCAGTAGCTGCTATATTTAAGAATTATTTTTGTGGAACAAAAGGTTACATGAAAAGAGGAAAATTATGTTACGACATAAATTAGAATCTTATGTAACAAAATAGGAACCCTTATTTTTAGATATAATATTTTAAAGGTTGTATTTGAAGTGGGATCCACAAACATCCTAAAATTTTGTTGATAGACATCATTCATCTATAATTTTTAAAATTTTTGTAAATATTTTTTTAGTTTTAACAATATAATTATAAATTTAACTCAAAATACAACAATAAACAAGTGGTGCATGGCGTTGAGTTCCTGTCGGTGAGCATGAAGCATGTTGGTTCAAAGAAGTAAGTGGATAAAAAAGTAGTAGTGACCAAACTTTGAGTCTAGAACACTATATATTAATTTCTCTTTTTTTTTGCATTCACAGTGTTGTATTTTCCTGGTTGGAGTGAATGGAAAGAGAAAAAACAATATCATTTTTATCATTGTTCTTTGTTTACATAAACTTGGTATAGTAAATGGGAAAGTGTACAACCATAAACAAATATGGTGGGGCATAAAAAAGCATTTTATAGCCATTTAAATGATTGTGCAAGTGAATAAAACATGGTAAGCTTGATAACAAGTAAAATTAAACTTTAGGCATGTTAATGTGTTTAGAGACTGTAAAACATTCTAACATTCATGCCAATAACTTAATGGAATTTTACATGATGAATGTTTGAATCAAAAAACAAAAAAACTCTACGAAAGCTCCATACAACCAGTTAAATAAAAAAGAGTGAAATATAGGAGATGCTCTTTTCATTCTTTTTCATTCAAATTTGAACATGAGCAAGTGTGTTGTGTTAGTAATCTTCTTGTAGCTTTTTTCCTTTCTCTTTCAAAGCCCCTTGAAAATGATGACCACAAGAATCATGGAAGCTTTCAAACATATTTTCATTGATAAAATCTATGTAGAAAACCAACCTACAATTTTAAGGAAGATTCATCCTTTCACATTTATCAGGGACTCTTGCTAGATGCTTGAATTTGACCTAAAATTCTCTTTCAAACAAATATTTTTGTCATTTGTGTATTGCAACCCCCTCGTAAGCTTTTTAGGATAAGCATATAATAATATGGGTATTGCTTTGTGATTGTCTTCAAAAGGATAGGGCTATGTAAAATAC
This sequence comes from Sequoia sempervirens, assembly GCA_007258455.2. Classification (NCBI taxonomy): domain Eukaryota; kingdom Viridiplantae; phylum Streptophyta; class Pinopsida; order Cupressales; family Cupressaceae; genus Sequoia; species Sequoia sempervirens. The sequence continues at coordinate 58,519 of VDFB02118347.1, read as the reverse complement.
ATGGAGAATCTATGTGACTCCTTTAATAAACCTGTTGGTTTAATGTGACCTATTGAGTTTAGGGGACGAGCAAGGAAATAGCTAGAAATCAACAAGGCTCTGTCCCTTGTCTATGAAATTGAAACAAATGCAAAAGATGCTCATTTTTCTACATTTAGTGTGATATCTAAGCAAATGAAATACTGAATTAGTATAAGTTGTGTTTCCTTTTGTTTTTTAACATAAGTAAAATTCAAAATACACTACTTTGGGCTAACATTAAAAAACAATTGGGTGATCCCACAATACTGGTTTACAATTTCTGGGAGATCTTGATTTTTGTTGAAATCACGTATTTTTAGAAAATATAATGATTTAAGCCTTGAAAAGTTCCATTTAAAGGATTTCAATTGAAGAGGGTTTGATCGAACCACCTTAGATCAAACCCCCTTGGATAGAACCCTGCTATATTTAAACCATACCTATAACGGATCTCCTTTACACCTATCAAAATGTTGATAAAAAACCACTTTTGATTTACCTTTTGGGGGATCAAATGAATTCATTTAAAATTTATTTTTGTATGTAGTCCTTATTATAAGCTTCCTAGAAAGTATAATTTTAAATAAATTTAATTTAATTATTATATTTATTTTTTATTTCTTGTGAATGTAGGTTTTTCACTGAAAATCAAGTTCTCTGTTTTGTACATGTGGAAAAATAGCATATTATATAAAAAAAATTAAAAAATATCATTGCACTAGATATTGAAGTCTTTGATCCAACAAAAAAATAATAATTGAATTTCGTTACATACAAAAAAAGTTTTATATACAATCCACCTATGTCTGAATTGTAATTGGTTTGACTTCGAAATTTGATTAAGGAAAAAATATTCAACAAAACACTATGAAACCAAATGAAAGCACTAGATATCATCGTGACAAATCTAAATTCGAAAAAAATAGAATTTTATCCTTCATGGAAAAAAAGTTATGTTGTATACAATAAGCATCACTCCTTAAAAAATGATGTTTACTGAAAAAAAACTAGTTTTCGAAAGAACAAAATGTCACAAATCACTAGAGTCTGCATTATCTTCAAATTCCTCACGGTTTAGCCGCTATAGATGCCCGAAAGTGAAGGTTTAGTTAGAAAAAATCAGTTTAGTGTCTAGTTTAGCCAAAAATTGTAAACCAATATTGTGGGATCACCCAATTATTTTGAGGATATAACTGCAATAACTAATAGTAGAGACAAATTTTCCTCTAGTAAAAAACACCTCAAGCATACACATCAACAAGAGAATCCATCTTTTTAAATGTAGACAATATCCAACAATTCATATTTTTTAAAATGCTTACACAACCCAAGTATTACATAGGTAAACAACTCAAACATATCTTCTACCTAATTGATGAGTCAATATAGAGTAGGGCTTTCTGACTATAGCAGTTCCTAGACTGCGTACAAAACTTGACATGAAAGCTTCAAAACTCAGAGAAGTTAGTTTATAGAGATTCAAGAAACACAGAGAACAACACCTTTCATAGAAGGTGAAGTAGAATTTCCATCATAACCGTTGCTATATGCTAAGACATCAAAATTGTAATATACCACAACACTTATTCTAGATCTCCAATTGTAAATGGAAAAAAAACAATATTTTAAAAAAATGTAGAATACTAACACATAAGCTTTAAAATTAAGATGTTTGCAACATGTGAAGAATGGAGATTTCAATTGTAATATCACCGCACCACAAAATTGTAACCTAAAATACCAACTCCACTAATATAGGCTAGACAACATGTAGTATGGGAGAAACACTACTATTTCAAGGACCAAACAGCTGGTTGACTGATGAGTTTGTAGTTTTCTCTTTGTTTGTATTCTTGGCTGCCTGCAATTTAAGTATTATGAGAATTGCATCAGTAGATACCATTGATTATGATGTGAAAGCTAAAACTAAGAAGACAAATGCATTAATTACTCAAGTGTGTGCCTAGATTAAGACATATAATCTGGATTCTAAATGATTATTGGCTCTTTCTTGTTCAAGCCCTTGTTGGAAGATTATTGTATTTGAAATCCAAGCTCATATATATTTTCCTTCAAATTAAACCATTCTACTCAGAATGGTTTCTTTAAAAACAAAATACACATCAATTAACTTCTTTTCTGAAATAGCACATTTAGTTTACACTTCCGAATTCTACCAAACTAGACAGGAAATACAATAGACTGGTGAAACGCCTCGGCCACAATACATAAAATTGTGCTGACCCAAAAATTTCAAAGAAGCTTTAAGTTTATACAAGAAAAATCTATGTTATTGTCATAATGATGCTTGCTTCAAGTGAATTCAATGACTTACAATGGAAAAGATGTTTTGCTAGGGTGTCATTAGGCATGTACTCTGCAACTAAGAGGCACTCATCTCCTTCACAACAATACCCTATTAAATTGACCAATCTCTCATGGCGTAGCCACCCAACTCCCCAGGCCTCCTCCTGCACTTAACAAAGAAAAAATAAGATAAGTTGAAAGGTAAGAGACACATATAGTGTCTACAAGAATAACAACCGAATGAGCTTGCAGTCCTAATTTAAAAATAAGGTGAAGAGCATCTTTAAGGTTTTCTGTGCAATTGTAGCCCAAGTTACTCTTGAATCTGAAGCAACTAGGAAAAGGAAACTATTATCATGGAAGGAGTACCCAAATAAAACAAAGAACTAAAACTATACCACAAACTGCGTTGCATCGGGCCAAGCTATTCTGGGGAATTTTTTAACTGCAATCCAACGATTGTTCTCCAGTCTGCCTTTGTAGGCAGCATTTGGAGCCTTCTCTCCACTTTCAGAAACAATGTTGTCGGAATTAAAGTATTTTGTAGCCACTCGTAGCTCCTCAAGTGAATATTCAGTAAATGGAGGAATAGAATCCATTTCAGGGTCCCCTCCATTTTCTGCAACAATAACATATTATAGAAATAACAAAATTTGATGTCTTTCTACGCAAAAAACAATAGTCAAAATACTGAAATGAAATTTATTGTTTTTCCACATAGGAGATCTTCTAATATATCTAATAAACATTGAAATTGAATAGCAACTGGCAAAAAAACATTTATACAGGATAGATAGCAATGTATGAAAAATATTTGTTAAAAAATAGAAATATGTAACAGTTCTTCAATTTATCAAATGGGTGTTGTGCAATGGCAGTGCCTATGAAAATAGGATAGCCAATTTTTTGACAATGGAAGACCTGGCTTCACAATCTTATGAATGGGCTATTGTCAGAATTGGGTCTTACTTGTTTATCATAAGTAACAACACTAACTTAATGGCAAACACATAAACTTATCAGCAAACAAGAAATCCAAGTTGTATGCATCTATTATTATTATAAACAAATGGGATTTTTCTGCACGGAATGCCATCTTGTGTTCACCATAGGGCCTTTAATGGGAATGAAACTAAATGACATTAGAAACATATCTAAAGTCACAACAGTTTGTTGGGAATGAAATTTTAATATTAGCTGCATAATTTGTTGCACTAAGGGCAAGCACAAAGAGAAGAGGTTGAAGAAACAGGAATACAATCACAGTGAGCCTCTGGAAATTGAAAAAGAGAACGATATCTGTTGATAAAAATATTTATTCATGCTCTTGAAAATATAAGGTAATCATGCAAAGTGAAGCTCTAAAGGTGCTGGGGGGCATAGAATTCCATCTGCAGAGTACATCCCATAGTTGGCTGCGTCTTTCACAAAAAAAACCCAAAAAATTCAATTGTGCAAGCTTTGAGAATCAACACACAAAAAGTCCAACGCTTCTAGTAAAGTCTCCTTGATTGCCCTGGTATTTAATGCATTAACTATGAATTCACTGATTCAGTACCCACCAGCCCGCCAGCAAAGCTGGCACAATTTTAATGCCTAAATATTCGCCACCAAAATTTATATCTGTCATCGTATTTTTATAATTTGTTTAAAGAAAAATGAATATTAGAGCTACTCCAATCAATAGAAAAAGAGATAAATAATAATTTTTAAACATAAAAAATATGTTCTTAAATTCAAACTATAGTAATACAAAAATATATATTTAAATTATAAAATTTGATTGACCAACAAAACATATCAAATACATATCAAACGATTGCAATAGTAACCTCCTATAGACAGAAACTAATAATTTGAGTCCATCTCTAAAATTTTTGAACTTAAAATTTTATGCTTGCTCGTTTTTATAAAATCTATAAAACCATCTACTTAAAAAATAATTGAAATATTTTCAAAAAAGCCCCCTTACATAAAACCACTACCTACAACACATATGACCTTAAAATGAGATATTTTAGGAAGCCCCTTACATAAAACAACTACCTACAACACATGTGACGTCATTAAAATGAGATATTTTAGGAAGCCCCTTCATAAAACCACTACCTACAACGCGTACGACGTTGAACTGATAGAAACAGAAAACTGTGGTTCAATTTGAAAGAAGCTAAGTCAGGCTTTCCCTGAACATTTTCAAAGATCGTCCGTCAACTTAACGTGATTCGGTAGGTAAGTACTAGGTTTGAAGGCGCAAGGCCAGAAATAAATGGCAAATTCAACGCATGGTGAAAGAAGTCAGATCAGCAGCATGCTTCACGAGGGAGTGCCGTCGCCATTGTTGCCGCGTTTAATCTTCAACTGGTTTTTCTTGATACTTTATGATGTTCCCCTGTTTCTTACCTGCCTTGTTTCTTCTTTCGATTCAATTCCAGTAATATGGAAGCATTTCACATGCTTCTGCCTCTGCGTTTCCTCTGCTTCATCTTCCTTACCGCAATATCATTGTCATGGTTGGCCTCTCACTGTAATGGTAGGATCCGTTCGGAAGCCTGTGAGGTTTTCGGATGTGGGAAGTACAGTTTGGATTATCCATTTGGAACAAAGGGCAGCGGCTGCGGTGACCCAAAGCTTCAGCTGGAGTGTGATAATGTAACGAAGATGCCTCTAATTAATATCGGGGTCTACCAGTACTACATACTGGAACCCCAAAATTACTCTCAGCTGGCACCATATTCTTACTCTGCCATGGCTATATTATACAAGCAATTGCAGCAAAATGAATGCGCTCTATCACAGCATATGTATGATCAATTCTGGAGTGCCACCAGTTTTCGTATTGGACAGGGATACAGAAATATAACACTAGGGACAGCGTGCAATTTCTCGTATTCAATGGCAGGCTATGTACGGTGCAATGAACAGGGGTACTATAATTTGAGTCTTCCAGACTTGAATAAAGATTGTGGATCGGAGTTTAAGCTTCCTGTGAAAGAAATTGACATGGGAAAACCTCTGCCTCAGATTATAGATGAAGGGGTCAATATAACATGGAATACAAACGAATATTGTAAGGATTGCCAATCATATTACAAAAATTGTGCTCATCTTGACACCTCGTCTTTCTGCTACTGCCCTTCTACTTCCTATTCACAAAAGTGCTCCAGTGGTAAGACTCCTAATCCCCTTTCTTGAAATCGATTACAGAAGTCAATATGCAAATTTGAAATGCAATGAATATGAAATTTAAATATTCCAAAATCTCAAATGGTTTTGATTTGTTGCAGGTAATTCCAAGACTGCCGCTATTGTAGGTGAGTGCCGTTATCTTTAATCTGCATCTTCATATTTCAGTGATCTAAATATAATTTTTTCATGTCTGAAATCCAGTACCTTGGACATGATTTCAGGTGCGGCCATTGGAAGCGGTGTATTAATCGCAGCTGTAATATTGCTTGTGGCTTTTCGTCGGAAGAGATTGTTGGCCCCCACGGAGTTCGAGCTTCGCATGGACATGGAATCTTCTCCTATGAGAATGGAGCGATTCCTTGATGATTATGCTCAGGAAATGCCCAGAAGATATTCCTATTGTCAACTGAAGAAGATCACCAACAACTTCGCAGATAAATTGGGGGAAGGAGGTTTTGGTGTGGTTTACAAAGGAAAATTCCCCAGAGGTAATTTTGTGGCCGTCAAAATTCTTGATCAGTCAAGATATAGTGAGACTCAGTTTATGAACGAAGTTTCAACCATCGGAAGGATCCACCATGTCCATCTGGTCCGCCTGATGGGTTTTTGTTTTGATGGATTTAGAAAAGCGCTTGTATATGAGTACATGGTGAATGGATCTCTGGAGAACTTCATATTTGCCGGAAAAAAGAGCGAAGGAATTCTAAACGAGGAACAGCTTTATTCAATTGCTTTGGGCGCAGCCCGCGGAATCGCATATCTACACCAAGATTGTGAACAACGCATAATTCATTTTGACATCAAACCCCACAATATATTACTAGACAAGGATTTCACACCCAAAATAGCTGATTTTGGTCTGGCAAAACTGTGTGGTAGGGGAGATGATCACATATCAATGACAACCGCCAGAGGAACGCCAGGGTATGTTGCGCCAGAGGTCTGGAATACAAATTTGGGGCCTGTGACGGATAAATCAGATGTTTATAGTTTTGGGATGGTGTTATTGGAAATTGCTGGGGGAAGAAGGAGCCTAGAATTGCAGGTGAGCCGATCCAGTCAAGTGTATCTTCCAGAGTGGGCATTCAAGTTGATGGAGAATGGGGAGTTGCAGAGGTTGAAAGGAAGTGGTGAAGCAGAAATAGAATGCGAAGGGAACGAGAAAACTATAAGAATGGTCAAAGTAGCACTATGGTGCATTCAGTATTATTCAACAGATCGACCCAGCATGAGCAGAGTGGTTCAAATGTTGGAAGGAAATGGTGATAATGTGAGTAATCCTCCCTTGCCTTCCGATTCGTACCCTGCGTCTCAAGCATCTTTACCATTTTCTACCGAATTTTCTTCCACGGTGGAGAGCAGCCCTTCAGTCACGCATTGACTTGAGAAGTTTATGCAGTGATTGTTGTGGAATACGAGTGCAGTAAAATTACTGGAATTGCGAGACATCGTTCCTTTCTTTGTCTTTCATTTACCCATTGTAGTTTTCTTTCAGCGTCTGATGTGTTGTGCAGAAATGATAGCCATATATCTAGAGATGAGTGTTAAGTTTAAGATTTTTCCTTTAATAAAGGATAGCACAGGAGAATAGCTGTGTAAGTTGCTGTTAAGACATAGATTAGTTGTAGGGTTGTGAGTGAATCTAGGGCAGTTGGATTGAGTCTCATAGAAGGACTCTCTTTCTCTTTATGTAATTCTGTTTCAGTTTCTAAGATAAAAGAGTTCAGTTCTATTTTTTATTTTGCACATTGTTATTCAATTTTAGTTTCATGGTACTCTGAGGTTTCCAGAGTGCTGGCATAAGATAGACTGTGAGGATGTGTGCTAGAGCCATGGAAACTGTTGAAAGAGTCATGAAGGAGCTGTGAGTAAAGAAGCCGCCATTCAAAAAGAGCTGTGATTTGTTTTTTGCCGCAAACAAAAAGGGCATTGCAGAAACATCAAAAGGAGCTTATCTTTGGAGTGTGCTGAGGCTGTGAAGCTACCACATTTACAGAGTTATTTGAGATTCCAGGTATTAAAGAAGATTTGTCTCTGGTTAAAAGAAGATGTGAATTTTGAAGCATTAAAGGTGTAAGACAGAGCAGGGGATCCTCTGAGGATTTCAGAATGATTTAATGGCACTAGATTCAATCTTCGGAAATTGAGAATGGAGATGCTTTGGCTGGATAAGGACATGCTCAAGATAGTTGAATGTAGTGAGCCTAAGCCTACCCAGGATGCAGATTTGATTAAAAGTACGAGGCAAAGGAAGTTAGGGCTCGTTCTAGTAAATTCTAAGTGACAATGTGATTTTGCATGTAAATGAGTCAAACACAACAAAAGAGGTTTGTGATCAATTGATTAAGTTAATGGATGAAAAGATGTATGAGACTATATCTACATATATGTTTTTTCTGTTAAAAATGTAAGAATCACAAAGTATTAGATCCCCCAAATTAATTCAAGTCTAAAAAAACAATTGGCAATATGTAAGTCAGTAATTTTAGAAGAAGATGTTTTGATGTTTATTGGGAGTTCCCTAAAATCGTATTTTACATTGATAATAGCTTTAAATGCTCAATTTAATTTAGACTTTCAACAAGTAGTCGCAATGCTTCTTCGAGAAGAAATCAGAAGGATGCAAGATTCAATGAAGAGGTTTCTACAAATTTGTTTTCACTAGGATCTAAGGGATCCTTCCAATACAATTTTTCAAATGTATTAAAGATACAAAGGAGGAGAAAAATAAGGGTTAAAATATTTTTCAACTTCACTGTGCAATTCAACTAGATTTAGTAGCCCAACATTTTATAAAGACAAGAAATGACATGCTTAATCATAAAAAGATTACTTACAAATTATAATCCAAACCTTATGATCATAACTCTACAACTATTAACTGTCTCTTCAATTGCAAAATATATATAAAACTGAAAAACAATCATTTATCTTTAAAACCTACAGTAAACCAAATACCCTAAATTACTATTACGTTTAATAAATTTTAAAATTGTAAAATATAATTTAAAATTGAAAATAAGGCCCATAAACAAGGAATTCCAGACCTGAAATCTTTATTCTTTTCTATCGTCAAGCAACGTGTAATCAGACTTTTTATTTTTTATCTAAATTATAAGTTTCTTTTCTATTTAAAAAAAACAAAAAGTTATATTTGTAGATCCATAGGAAAGTTGATCAATCAAGCTTGACACTGCAATAGGAAAGCTTCATATCAGCCATTCAAAATTTGATAGTTCTATAAGTTATAGTGGATAACAAGTTTCGCCATAATAAATTGGATTGGAGAAAAAATAAAATGATTTAATGCATGCTTTTTAATTTAAAAGGGAATGAGTTGCAACATAGTTTATTTATAGAATGTTGTTTTTTTAATTCTATTGATGTACTTTATCAAATTTTTCTTTGTATTAAAAGAGTATTTTTTATATGAAAATTTATATTGATCTAGGAATTTCTTATTTATTTAATATTAAAAAAATTGTTTTGTTTTGGAAAGTCTTAATAGATTAGTGATCTTCTATGAGTATCATATATTAATCATAAAATTTTAGGAGTATATAATAGAAGGTTTACAATTAAAAGTAATCACTAGGTATCAATGTCCTATCAAAATATAATTTATTGTTGAAGAGTTGTAGTTCAATTGGTTGAGCTCAATTGGTAAGGATGATGCTATATGATTAAAAAGCCATGCACTAAGGTTCAAACCCTTGAAGATGCATTTAAGTCAAATACAACCCCTATGTGACTTTAATAGACAGGATCCCCTTGTGCATGGTGTAAAAGATGAAAAATTATGATTTAGCTAAAATATATTGGCCAAACAAATTTTCCTACTTTTACATTAGGATTGCACTAGTTTATTACTATTTAGTAAAATAACTCTACAATCCTAGAAGTGTTTTAAAAACAAAGAGTTTTATTTAACTAAAATATTATAAGAAACTAGTTAAATACTATTTTTTGAAATATAAAATAATAATTTACAAAAGTAAGTTAATAGAACTAAAAGAGAACAAAAAGAGGAACTTGGAGCCAAGAGCAAAAAGTCACTACCTAAGAAAAGATTCTAGAAAATGTAAAAATCCAATCTTGTTGTTCACTTAATTTATAAAACTAGAAACAAAAATGCATCAAAAAATACTATACAATGAAAAGATAAAGAAATAAAATAAATAATAACATTTACATGATCCAAATGAACAACATGAATTTACAAATAAGAAAGCATTTGCAAACCTCAACACAATTGAGTCTCTTTAAAATACCTTCAAGTACAAAGGAAACAAAAAATATTTTGGATGTTTAGAAATTTTCCTTAGTCAAATCCCTATTTTGGTATTTTCACCTCCACAACAACCAAGATAGATAGATAGAAAGAAAAATAGCGAGTTCTTAATCTAAGTGCATCTAGAAATAAGACCAATGGCTAAAATGAAATGTTGTAAGATGTGATAGTCTTAAGATGCTCATGGGCACAATAAAAGAAAGTTGTAATAACAATAAGAAATAAGATCAATATCACTTGTGGAGGCTTGAAGAAGCCAAGAGAGAAAAAGACCTTAAAAGAGACTATTCTAGAGAGCTTGAGAGAGTTGTAACAAGTTGTAAAGTGTAAGATAATGCAAGAGAGTGTCAAGAGAGCTAAAAAACAAAAGATTATATTCAAAAAAGGAAAGAGGAAAAAAAAGAAGGGTCTGGAAAACTATTTCTAAGTCATTTTATTCAATCCGAGAAGGTGACAAGTGGAAAAAGTACTAAAAAATGGTATCCAAACAAAAAATATCATGGTACACTAATATGATGCATGGACGTTCATGTGATCCACTAGTGTTTAGATATTTTATGCTAAAAAATGGTGAGACACTAGAAAAATGTTAAAATAGAGGTGCCATAAAAAAGTGACCAAAAGAAATATAAGGCCTAAGCACCATGAGAAGGAAAATGGCTAATGCAAAGGCTTAAATGAGCCTATAAAAACACTCAAGGGATTGATAGCAGAGTGGACACAAAATATAGCATGAAATTGTAAGGATTAGTAATTTTTGACATTACATTTTGCCCGCACTTTAGTGGGTTTATGCACCTATGTGAATATGCATGCTAAAGGAAAAAGGAAAATAATGGAAAGGAAATAACATTATAGAAACCAAAAGGATACTCTAGAGGATGATGAAATCTATTCAATAGAGGAACCATGCCCTTGAGTTGAAAAAAGTTACAAAACAAATACATTAAACAACACAAACCTACACAAGAAATTATAGTTAGAAAACAAAAACCTACAAAACCACTAGGTTAGAACATATCATAATCATAGTTATATATATAAAAACGTGAAGGTAAGTACACCATGTTGTGACACAAAAAAAGGTGCCACATTTTTAAAAATTTCAAAAAAGTAAATTAGGTGAGCACCAAATTTGGTGCTCGCCAAATTGAAAAGACATAAAAAAATCAGCACTAAAAACTAGCACGTTAAACCCTATTTTTCTCCCATCTGCGACTTGTGCTTCCATTGTCTTGCCTTTGCAACTTGCGCTCGCCAAAAGGAGATCATTTCTTGCACTCTTAGTCTGTGATTCTTCATGAGAATACCACCAAGACATCAAAGAGGTATGCATTTCTATTGTTTTAGTTTTGAATTTAAATTAAAATGTAGATTGAAATAGGTTTTTTAATTAAAATTTGTTTTAATTTCTAGGAAATATTGATCCACCTCCAAACATTGATAATTCGCAATCAACCCCTCATGAAGACCCTCTTGAACAAGGAGAAGCTCAAACTCTTCCCTTAGTTCGTCGGCGTCCTCAAGGAATCAAAAAAATATTTTAAATAAAATTGAAAACAAAAAAAGAGAGCTTTAACAATTGATTGCAAGCCTAAATGAACATGTTGCAACCCACCCTTATAGGAGAGGCATTGCTGAATCGCTAAAGTCCATTGTATCTCATGTAGGAGCAATGAGTAAAAAAAATAATTTTTGGTCGAATAAGAGGGATGAATTAAAACAATTTTATGCAAGTGGACTTTCCTATGCACAAGTGAAAAAAAGAAAAAATTAACAAAGCTGACTTGTGTGCCATTTTTACAAACCCAAGAACCAATGCACCTTTATCACATGCATGTAGGAGGTTCCCCATCCATTGGTTCCACCATGAATTAATTAAATTTTTTTTTGGGAGCCGTGGTGGATTGTTTTATACCAACCTCCATGCAATAACTATGAGGTACCACAATATTTTTTGAGGAAACTCTATTGTGAGTTTGTCCTTAATAAGGTGCCAAATTATTTTGACTATTTAGACTTTCAGGGTAGAGGTGGGGCTCCACACATGATAGACCAGGTGCACGATGTAATCTGTAGTTGGCACTGAGACCCTTGGCCAAACCTATGGTGGAATGTGTCACCATTCCTTTCATTATGAGGGACAATATCAAGGTGGATACGCTGGACTCAATTAGCTTGCTCAATCAGAGCATTGTATAGTGTGCAAGGCCTCTAGTAGAGCCTGATGTGGGTGAGACTTCTAGGCCCAGAGTTCCAGTCCACCATTGTCACTCTTGCAGTGATTTTTGCACGTATGATGGTGAGAGTGCTTGAGATGCAGCTACACAACATACATCAGCTGTGGAGAAGATGGTTATGAAAAATGCCTTGTTGAATGAAACATTCGGTATTGATACTCAGGTAAAATTCAGCAAGTTCATTTAAATTTGTTTATTAAATTATATTTTGAAATGTAAGAATAACTAAATTGGTAGAATGAATATGATGAAAATTTAGGGTCAGAGTGTTGATGATACATGCACCATTCCTCTAGACCCCTATATGTTTATGACGTTGAGTCCACAGGTATCCAACTAGTATTAAAAAAATAATTATTGCATGTGAATAGCTGAATGTTATATGAATTATTGACTCATAACACACTTTGGATGTTAAATAGATTGCTAGTGGACCTTCAACCTTGACACCTTGCTATTCTCATCCTCAAACAACTTTCACTAAGGTAACCTTTATTCATTAATGGTATTGTAAAATAATGTTAGCTAGTTATGGTAATTTTGTGTGTACAAATCTAAAATAATGCTTGAAACTACATGAACTTAAATAACTAGGTTCTTTAAAGTGATGAGTGCAAGAGAATTCTTTAGTCTTTTAAATAATGCATCATATATTTTGGCTTTGAACTTGTCATTTTCACTTTCCTTTCAATCTCAAACTCTTTCACATTGTTACCTAATTTTGCTTCCAGATCAATTAGGTAGAGCTGAGATAGTAATTGCAAAACAAAGATAAAAGGTACACATTTAATTCTACTATGTTTCATCCATATGCACAAAGGAATTATCAAATAGATTGCATTATTACATTATGCAGATGCATACAACAAATAAGAGAGTGAAACAATTTTTGCAAAAGTAGTCTTTATTGATAAACAAAAATGTATGGTGTCCCACACAAGCCGTGGGACTAACTATTTGAATGAAAATAAAGGAAAAAACTATACATTTATAGATACATGAAAGAAAAAATGCATATATATAAAGAAATGGGACCTGTCATTGCCTGAATGATGAATCCCAGTTGAGTAGAACTGCATCTGTTCAACCCCTCCTATTTGTCCAACCTCCAGAAGTTGCCTTCCTTGCTACTCCAAGAATTCTTGCATGTGTGAGAGAGAGTTGGTTAGAGCAATGAAAGATCACCAATCAATACATATGAAAACATCCATAAACATATAGCCCGATCCTCATAAGATCAAAATAGTTTGCATATCACAAATGTCCAGGAAAACATAAAGGTTATCATAAATGTCTATCATATGCTCTGTTTTATCTAACATGTTTTTTCACTATGCAAGAAATAGGTGAAATCTTTATTGCTTGTTTATTTCATTTGATCAAGCATGTGGAGTAAAATGGGCTCCCACAAGGGTTGAGCCTAACATGTTTCCCTATTGATTCATTTGAAAGGGATAGTCACAAGTGAACCATCCATAGAGCATTAAAGATCAATCTTACAAGGATTAGTGGAGTATGTTCCATTTTCAAAAGAAGGTATACATTTTAAGTAAGCAACCCCAAGCATCATTAAGGGGGAGTTATATAGATTAAAAGCTTACACAATATTCACTACTTGCAAAGACAGAGATAGAATCTTTCAACATAACAAATTAAATCAAATGCATGAGAGGTACTTTGATAATAGGAGAAAAGTCATAAATGCAATATAGAAGCAGTGACAAGATTATCTAATGCATTGGTTGTCACCTTTGCAATCAATAATGGAAGCATACATGACAGTCAAAAGAAGATAATTCACTATGATGAGGACAACAAAAGTATTGTGGAAGGCATGAAATGTCCATCAAATCATGAGGTCTTAAGGGAAGACTTGATAAAGCAACTCATCATACTAGTAATAGTGTGAAAAGATACATGTGAAGTATTGCAAAATGATAAAACTACATGAAGCATAAAGTGATGCAAAAGAATGACAATATGGTGGATTAAGGGGCATACAAGGACATCAATTGTTAATATCCAACACCAATCTAATGTAATAACTAGAGATTGGATTTAAAAAAATATTCAAGAGGGATGCTAGAGCAACATGATGTCAATTAGTTTCTTTCTCATATTATAACCAAAGGAATTGATGTTATTGAATTAGCTTCCCCATAGTCCAGACCATCTTTAGCAACTTATTATTGTCTTACACCTTCATAGGTTTTTAAGGAAGCTCACTATTTTTTGAGGTCTTTTGGTGTCAAGGTAGTGTTTAGCATGAGTTTTAGTAGAGGTTTGTTGCTTATTGCATCAAGTGGTAGGTCAGTCAAGTGATAAATCACTGAGGGCATGATAGTGCCAAAATGCAAAAGCTAAGGAAATTATGGAAAAGACAGATATAGATGGAAGTCTTACCAATGAAGATGACAGTCATATGGGGGATGAGGGTAGTGTTCATGAAAAAAAAGTGTAGTCTTTGAGTTATACCCGTACAGTGCAATGGTTTTGAATCATTTTGCAAACCATTTTTTCTTCACAGGGTAGCATTTTCTTGTGGAATAGTTGTCTGAGATAGCTCTTGTTTTAATTGTCTACCCTCTCACAAAATCTCATTCATATTATAATTTTGCACGACCTTATCATAGCAAAGGTGATTATGCCACTGGCGGAAAAGAATGGGAAGGCTAAGTGGCCTCATGAATTTGTAGAAAACCTTAAGAGGCTGAGTGTCAAAATGAAAGGAAAGAACAAAGTTTTACCATCTATAAGAATACAAAAGCCGCTTAAGGAGGAACAAATGCACAGGTAAAGTGATGTGTGCATCATTTTTGTCACATAAATCCATGTTGTATTGCAAATAGAAACCTAGACTTCTATTCATTTGCATGAATTCAAGTTTTGAAAGAGGTAAATGCATGAAATATATAGAGAGTTCATGGGTGCAATAGAGAAAATAGAAGCAACAAAGTATTCATCATATTTCAACATTTGAGCTTGAGTTAAGCATTCTTATACAAAAATGGAATAGAAATGACAAAATGTCTTCACCAAAGGCTTACTCGAGCTTTTGTATGTTGATATTGCACACAAATCTATTGGAAAATCCCTCTAAGATGCCATAATCCACCATGGATTAGTCTCTAAAATAACCTAGGTCAGTGGTAGAAACTTCCAAAAAGTGAAAAAATGTGAAATGGATTGGTTGCAACGTGTTTGGCTGGTTTTTTTTTAGGGTTTCAACCCTAATGTATGCAGACATAAGCTTAAGGCATTTTTTCCTTTTATTTAAAGATTTTGCAATATAAATATTACCCATACCTTATGTGTATATACCTAGCAATTAGGGTGTATCCCCTAGCTTGTTTCTCTTTTGCACTATCATTCAAGATATGGCTCAAAACATGACCTTTTTTATTTTTGCATAAACTACAAGTGTAAAACATTTGGCTAAGTGGTGTAATTATAAGCCATTTAATTAAATGTTATTTTAAATGCAAAATAGAGAAACATGTGTTGATAGGACCAAGTCCTAAAGGGATTATAGTTGAGCCTTTATGCCTTTGCAAACACACCAAAGGTATGGGTCAAAATAGTTGGGGGATATGGTTAAATAATAATGACTTGTACCAAGCATGTGGGGAATTTGGAAGAGATTGATCAACATGTGGAAAGCATGAAGGTTGTTTTTGACCAGGTTTTTGGAGGGAATGGGAGCATCAAGAGGTAGTTTCTCATGCTTTTATGATGGGTAAGGACAAGGCTTGACTTTTCTTCACTTTGCAGTCATTTTGGAGGGGTTTTGGGTGCTTTATTTTTGGCTTTTCTGTTGCATACGACCAAAAAGATTCTAGAATTATATGTGTGGGGAATTATTCAAAAAAGCATAAGTAACTTCAAACATCAATTTTGAAGTGAGTTCTTTCTTTTTCAGTAGTATTGTAACTCATTTTTGGATTTTTCTTTTAGTACTAGGAGTAGTATTGTAACTCTTTTACAGACTTGTATAGCAATTTTCACCTTGGAGATCAATGAAGTTGAGTTCTTTTTCCTTCTCATTTTCTACTTTATTGTGTGCATTTTAGTTGATTGATGAGATTACTTGTGAGGTTTGTCCATTTCCTTGTAATTTTGTCTCATGTTAGCATCTTTTTGCAGAAAAGTATGTAGGTTGCAAGTTATAAGCTATGTTATGAATGCAAATGCTTTTAGTTGTAAAATTTCTTTCCTTAGAACTAAGAGTTTAGCTTTAAAACCTTCTTATATTTAACACTTATACAAGAAGCATACAAAATGAGTTGTGTAATCCAAGTTTTGTCATTGTTTGAACTATGTATGTACTTGTTGTTTTACAGGTCTTAGTGTTTTGGTGCATCACCTTTTAAAGCTTTTAGTTATTTTCAGTTATGCTTCCTCTTACCCTTTTCCTCTGCAAGTCATTAGATTAGTTTAGGTGATTACCATTTAGGATCCAACCTTATCTAGACGTTCATTCCAAATTTAGGTGACCCACAACTTAGGAGTGTTCCCATGTTACTCCAAAATGCTAAGTTCTGCAACTAGCAAGGGTGCAACTTTTGGAGATAACACACATATTAGTTTTTCTACCTTATAGATTTTTATTTGATGATAGTGTCTTCTTTAAGATTGAAAACTGTCATTTTATGATGAAAAGGCACAAAGGACTGCCATTTTAAAGTTTGAAACTATCCTTTTTCGTGACTATCTTGAGTTTGATGTGAAGTTAAGGACACTTCAATGACTGCCCTATATCATTTGACTATGCTCTATTACCCTTGAAGTCTGCCCTTTTTAATGAATAACCTTTCTTGAAAGCCTTTCATCCCAAATCTCCCTTCCATATCTTTCCTTACTCATCATGGTTTCACTGTTCTATGCATTGTTATCTTCAACCACTTACATGCATTTATTGTCTAAAAGAAATCCATGGGCTACCATTAAATCCTTGTTGACCATTTTACTATCAAACTATCCTTCAAGAATCTTCTTTCTTCCTTGATAGTTCTATCACTATCATCAATGAAGTGATTGTCCCATTTGAAGCTCTCTTGAGGTCTTGTACACTATCAACAACCTCCAAGACATCTTTCTATTTATGCTTATGAAAGTCTTATAACTTTTGACATATGACTCCCCCTATCATTTGTCTTGATTGTAATTTATTGTAGACTGGCATATGCCCTTTTTCACTATAACCCTAGCCTCTTTGGTTAAAATCTTCAAATCTTTGACTATGCAATAATACAATGAAAAAGTTGTTCCTCATACTAGACTTTCCTATTGGAATGATTATAATATGACTATCCTCAATTAGTAGTGGTTTTTCTCTATTTCACTAACATTTGACAAACTACCCCTTGATTGTCTCTCATGCCTTAATCATTGATATTTTATTATCCCAAGTCACCCTTAGGTTGATTGTCCTCATAAGGTATTTGTGACTTTAAATTTTTAATTTTCCTAATGAATTTATATATAGGGATCCATAGTACAGTTATAAATACTCCCTTTTGGTCACAATATAGTCACAGTTATTAGTATGAAATGACTGTCCTTACATGTATGAATGATGTCCTTTATCCATACTTTCCTCTTTAAAACTCTGCCTTTTATTAAATAGACAAACCATACTCATAAGACTCATTGAGAACTATGAATAGTCACAAGACTTCATTGAGGACAAACCATAGGGTCTTTAGCTTCGTTGCAAAGCATATTCACAATCATTAAGACTTCATCTAGAACACTTTCAAATACACAAATCACATTCCTTAACTACTATCTTAAGGCCTTCATCTAAGGTCATAGTATAGTCATTAAGACTACCAACAATACAAAAGTCTTCATCACTTTTATTTGGACTATCAACAAGGTCAATGTCCTTCAAGAATTATTGCAATCATTTAAAATCATACTCTTAACATATATATTTTGCAATGTTTCATTTTTTCCATATTAAGACCAAAGGTCCTTTTATGCTATTCAACGAATATAATTTTAATATGTTTTGGTTTTATTATATATTTGTTTTTATAGTTTTATTAAACATAGGTTTTTCACTGAAAATGAAGCTCTTTGTTCTGCACATGTGGAAAAATAGAAGATTATCAATTATTTTTTGAAAAATATGAGTGCACTAGATATTGAAGTCCTTGTTCCAACAAAAAAAAATTGAATTTCGATACATACAAAAAAAGTTATGCATTATACGGTCCATTTATGTCTGAATTGTAATTGGTTTGACTTTGAAACTTGATTAAGGAAATAATATTCAATAAAAAACTATCTAACCAAGTGGAAGATCTAGATATCGGAGTTAAAAATCTAAATTTGAAAGAATTAGAATTTTATCCTTCATGGAAAAAAATTTATGTGTTATACAGTGAGCGTCACTTTTTTAAAATGTTGTTTTCTAAAAAAAACTAGTTTTCAAGGGAGATGGAAAAATAAGTGCAATTGGATTCCAAAAATTTTGAAAAAATATATTTAGAATCTATAGACAAAATGTCACGAAACTCTAGTTTGCATCATCTTGAAATTCCTCACGGTTTAGCTGCTATAGGTGCTCAAAAGTGAAGATTTAGTTAGAAAAATTATTTTAGTGTCCAGTTTGGCCAAAAATTGTAAACCAATATTGTGGGATCACCTCGACGTATTCAACAAAATGAACTGTATGTGTTTGGGGAAACAATGCATGTGCCAAATTATGACACAACTGATAGGGGGTTGACCACAAGTGACATGGCGACACATTTTTTGAAGAGTGTGATGCAATTGAAATTTTACAACATATATGTAGAAACAATGTCATGATTGATTTCTGTGACACATTTGTCAAATAGAATGACGCAATTGATTGGTTAAAATTTTTCCGCATTGTATGATGAAATTTCTTGTGCAATGTGAGTCCAATAGGTCTAATTAAGGTTTTGGATTTATGCAATGATTGTTGCTTGTGACCACAGGTTGTTCTTGCCCCTATTTATACATGAGAGTCGTGACCATCTACTTTTTGGCTTTGGGACCAACTATTTGACACTGAAAAGTGTGGGATGATGTATCTTGGGTTGTACCATGTGACCTATATTCCTATCATCAGGGTGAATAGAGGTTTGTTGACTGCACTCATGGAGAGGTGGCACTCTAGGACATGTTTGTTCCATTTGTCGATCGGGGAGGTAACCGTGACCCTGGAGGATGTGTACAAGATACTGAGGTTGCCGATCCAAGGAGAGCAGGTTAGGTATGATCCAGTGTGAGGAATGTAGACCATTGATGACCATTATGTGTATGAGGACGTTGCAGAGCTTGGCATGGACAACTATGAGATTAGGTGGGAGATGCTAGCAGAGCGGTATGAGAAATGAATACTTATTAGTGATGCTATACTTTCAGTTACATGACATAGCCTATCAGAATGGTCATTCTATGAGTTGTGGGGTAACTTTGCTGATTGTGTGGGAATGGGAGCACATCATAGTGTTTCGTCCTATAGTGGGCCAACAATTAGGAGACAATATGCCATATGTTTATTTGTATGGTGGGATAGTGACCCAGACTCATGTGGGAGACACAAGATATTGGCGGCATGGGATTGATGTACTGGCTAGCTTTGTATGGAGACCATATAGGGATTGATAGCGATGGATGGATGAGGATCAACACCTACCATGGTGCCGACATGCTAGGTACTTGATTGGCCATATTGTGCAGTCTTAGCCTATCATAGAGCAGTATTTGCTAGATTGGGTGAGGTGCCAGTTTGGAGAGGCACAGGATGTGCCTCAGGGAAAATCCGAGTTCACATGATCATTGCATGAGATACATTCATGGGGTCAGATGATTCCCATGGCTACGAAAGAGCAGGTGATAGACACACTGCAACCAGTGGAATGGGCATGGAGGGGTAGAGTAGCAGATCTAGGGACCATGATTGAGTATGAAACTTGGTGGGACAATCATAGGCTTGATCCATATTAGTCAACACCTGTAGAGCACTGAGAAAAGGGCCCACGAGGGCAGAGGGGAGATCGAGGATGCAGAGGAGGACAGGGAGATGGAGGGAGGGGAGATAGAGGGAGAGGTGATAATGGGTGAGACAAGAAGGGCGATGGAGGAGGAGGGAGGGCCTAAAGGAGGAGGATGAGGAGACAATGGGAGAGACCACTATCGCCGATCTGAGAGGAGGGTGAGGGGGAGAGGGCTAAGGGGGAGAGAGTTGCAAAGGAGAGGGTGGCAGAGGAGGAGCATTAGGAGGATGTGCCACTTCTAAAGGTGGGACAACATGATGTGGAGATGGAGGAGGTAGAGGTAGAGGAGGAGCATCAGGAGGAGGAAGTGATGGGTGTGGATATGAAGGAGGGATTGGAGGAGGTGTCACTCAAAGGGGAAAACTGCATAGTTGATCAGAGGATAGCCGATTTATAGGCATAGTTGGATCAAGCCACAACTAGGATTCAGGTGTTGGAGGAAAAGGTATGGGAATTATGGACAGAGAGGGATGCAATGGTGATAGGGAGACAATAGATAGATCAATGAGTGATAGATTTCATTGCTACTTGTAGTGGGTTGATGACAGATATGGCCAAAGAGATTTCCAGGTCTAGTAGGAGAGAGAAGTACTATAGGGATCTATATGAGGCTGAGGTACCACCCGAGAGGAGAGCATGGGTGCCTCAGAGGACTTGAGAAGTGGCAGGTTGTACAATAGATGGTCCCATAGCGGGTCATAGAGCAGTGGAGGTGTGTCAAGACCAACTTGATTAGGGCCATACAACAGGCCACCCTCAGAGCAAAAGTCCTTAGAGTCACCATGACAATCACCTTTTGGGGAGCATAGTAGCTTGAGTAAGAGCATATTTTGACATTGTATCAGGACACTTTAATATGTTTTTGACTATTAAGCCTACGAGCTCCATTTTTGGGATACATCTTGACATTGTACTGCGACACATTTTTGAGCAATATATATTATATGATTTTGGTGACAATTTATGATATGTGTTCCTATGTTACGTAGTTATGATGTTATGCGATGGATGATTATACTTTTTATGATGTTTATGCATTCTATATGATTATGTGATGCTATATGTTGATGCAATATGATGGATGACTAATTTATGCTTATGTAGGATGCCTAGATGCTAGATGGATGTACATGTAATGTCATGATTTTATGTATGCAAATATGATGATTATGAATGTTATGTGAATGTATTATGATGTATGCAAAAATGATAATGACATGATTATGCAATGCAATGTAACATATATTATGATTTTGTAATTGAATGTGGTATGTCATGAAACAATGTTATGCAATGCTAATAAAATGCCAATGCAATAGATATGCAATGTGATAAATGATAATGGGTTATGATTATGATGTGATGTTAATGTAATGACATGCTAATATGTAATGACCTAAAGATATTATGTGATGAAATTATAATGCCATATGGATGCCATCTATGTTTTTTTTTGTATTTTCTTATGCAATATAGATGAACTAATATGATGATGGACCATAATATGATCATGATATCTATAATGATTCCTAACATGATTATGTATGTAGGATATTTTTGGGTGTCACAAGATGTTGCCAAGATGTGGATAGAAGAAATGCTAGTGTAGAAGATATGAAAGTTAGCATGGTGTTGGTAGAGACAACTTAAAGATGAATATTTTGCTATGCAAAACTTTGCATTAATCATCATTGGGCGGTAAAATATGAAAAATGGAAAATAAACACCATGGTATGAGATAGACCAAGGTGTGCAAAGTCTTCCATTTGCGAAAAAAATTAGACAGTTGCAGACAAGGAATGTCCTAGCTCATACTAAGGGAAAAGTTTCCCTAGTCTTTTTACTAATATAATCCGCAAATAACAATCAAAGAAAAAGATGAGTCGTGATACATCATCACTCCTTTAAAACCTTTGCGGGACATCCTCGAGGTAGCTAGTAACATAGATCCAAAGACAAATAAAAAAGATAAGAAAAAATAGCCCAACAAAGTCCACAACCATTCAGAGTGTTTGCCAATAATTGTTGTCAATGTTTAATTGACTAGGTCACTGACAGGTTGATCATTTGACACTTGCCCTAGTTTCAGGAGAAGAAACATGTCGTATAAGATGTCAAGTCTAGTTTCAACCATGTGACCACCTGTATAAGGCGAATGACAAAGTTTGAAAGTGACAATATCTGATTTGTAGGAAGGACACATCCTATATAAGACAAATGCTTGGCTAATTTGATGTTGGAGGTTGATTTGATGTTCAATTGTTTTGACAATTGTCTAATTTGACTTGAAGACTAGTTGGCTTGTTTTTCTTTTTGATTCGTGACTTTTTTGAGGTTTTGATGACTGTGTGTGTCTGAGTTGACTATGTCCAACTTATTATGATTGACTCGACAAACCCCAATGGAACAACCTAAGGCCTCGGGGGCTCATCGAATGATGGCCTTGCCTATGTAACAACGTACAAAGGCCTCATAGTTCAACATGACTTGACTTTGCTTTATTGACAAAGGATTGAATCATGATTTGACTTTTATTTGACAAAACCGCAAAGGACTGACCTAATGCCTTAGGGGCTCATCGATAGATGGCCTTGCCTATGTGAAGTTGTAGAGGCAACATAGTTTGACATTTATTGGATTGACATGTCTGAATTTGACTCTATTTTTGGTATTTTTGAAAGTTATTTGGATGTTTTTGTGTTTTTGACATGTTTTATTTTTTTTGGTTTTTTGATGATTTTATGAATTTTTCTTTTCTTTTTGGGAATATGTGATTTTTTTTCCTTTCTGGGAATATTTGATTTTTTTGTCTTTTTCAATATAGTGACCTCCAACAACAAGTGTAGGATCCAATGATGACATAGGTCAGGTGTTTTCCCTAATCAGGTATGAGACCAATTTATTAGGGGTGAAAATGGTAGAGGCGTTATGTTAGGAAGGCGAAAAGACACATAATGTCAATTGTTCCAAGTTATGGAAAGGAAAAACAAGGATTATTATGGATGATGAGGGAATGAAAAGTATGGACTTTATTATGAGTGAAGGGGAAAACCAGATGGAATGATGATAGACGACATAGCAAATATCAACTACTCATAGAGCTTGTTTTCCAATTTTTCACCATGGTACTTATCCAAAGTGCCACCGAAGTGGTTTTCACTATTGGACGGATTATTTCTCGTTACTATTTTCTTGATTTTTTGATTTTTTTGGTGTCACCAAGATGCTTATTTTCCAAGTTTTCATCATGGTAACAATTTTTTTGATTTTTTAATTTTTTTTGTATTTTTATTGTTATTGCATGGCTCTCTAAAGCCAAGTTTAGAATTTGCACAAGTGTAGACTATTGATAGGTTTTGACAAGGGTTCCCCTTCAGGAGTTGAAAGCTAATAAATCATGATCCAAAGACTGCCATGACAATATAGGGAGCCAACCAATTCGGCTCAATTTTCCTGGTTTTTCTCACTCTGCTTGATTCTTAGGATTCTTCATTAATACCAGGTCACCAACATCAAAGTGTCAGTTCAATTTTTTTTTTTTATTATAGCCGCAACTAAGGAAATTCTGACATGCTTACATAGATGGACCAATGCATTTTGTTTTGTTCATCTAGAAGTCCTGACTCATGTAGCTTGGATACACAGTATTCTTCATCGTCAATTTGCCTTTGCATGGATAAAATTAATATTAAATTATATGATAAAATTATATCTAACCCATGTGATGCACACATCCTTATATCCCCTAGGTACACCAAAAATAATATTAAATTATATGATAAAATTATGCAAGGTGGATAACACACATTTTTCTAATATTCTCCCACTTGTTATATACATTGCATAAGGGGTAAAAATGAAAACTCTTGAATATCAAGAGAATAACTTCTATAGTCAACATGTACCAATCAAGGAATCAAAGTGCTCCACATGTGCTCCATCAATATACCTGCAACAATAATCAAGGTGACCAACCATCTCAAACATGAACCCTCTCATCCTCCATCATGGTAATGCACAAAAGAGAAGATCCCATCCAAAGAGATGTCACACTATCACATAGAAGCATAATTCTTTCTTCAAACTAATATCCCAAAAAAAACACTAGATCTAATTGTAACAAATATGCATCATTAGCTATCAAGAAATAATCACCATAGATAAAATAGCAACCACAACTAGTTGCTAATACATCTAACTAGCCATACCTTAAAACCAAGGTATAGATATCATAACAAGTAAACCTAATTTCATCACATATCCAATAGTCCATAAAATGCAATCACAAGCTCCATGTATAAAACCTATCCATGAAGAACATGCACATCCAAGAACTCCTACTGCATAGGTAATGTAGAATTTGAAAATGATCAAGGCATCCAAAGATCCACCAATATAGTCATAGATAAGGTGTAAACAATATCATGTAGTACCAAGGAATACCTACAAATATATGCAAAACTTGCAAAAAATATTTTTGTAATAAATTTCTCACCATTAGTCTCCTTAACTCTCCTAAGTTCTCCACACTCAACAAAAGAAAGAGATCAAGAAGCCTCTATGTTGTCACCAAATAAAACAATAACAAAAATGACCACACACATAGTGATCACCATATATCCACACAAACCCAATGTTATGTGAATCAAACATCTAGGAAGAACAAGACTAAAGAGAAAACTTGCAAATAAAAGCATGTAGCATGTCCTTCTACACACACCTCTAAATGCTCTAGTTGTGATAAGTATGAAATAATTCATTCAGCACAAAGAGAAAATAATTATATCCACATCTAATCATATCCAAGATGTATGCATCTCAAACCAAAGGAAGATCAACCAAATAATCCATTCCCGAAACCATGGGAATAAACCCAAAACATCTCCTAAAAATCCTCATCAATGGATGACATCATATGAATAAGGAGATTTTCATTCCATACACTCCTCAAATACACCCTAAAAAACTACATAATCATAACTCAAGATCCATATACATGAAAATAAAAAGCATAAAACATAATGCATTTGAAAACAAGATCGCCAAATACCTTTAAGATGATTATCCATCGAGTGGACTAAGAGTGGGGAATGATAATGTTCATCCAGGATAAACATGTCATCATGAATCACTCTGATAATAATCTAATCTATAGGTCCATCATGAGCTCATGACCATATCCATGTGAAGGCCTCTTAGAATTTATGCTAAAACCTCAAAAGAGTAATCATCTCAACACATTATCTCAAGAAATAAGAGATCTCCTAGCCTCATCCAAGTCTCCAAGTATCCATGAGAACCTCTAATCTATCAAAATTCATTCTTAGCTCCAAATGAAACACCAAACTCTCATGAATCCATCAAGCACATGAACAATATACTTAATACAAAGAGAACAAACAAGATCAATTTCAAAGATCCAATTGCACATTTGCAAAATCAAGAACCCAATTATGAAATAATGATATAACATGTCCTTGAAAGAAGATCATATGCTCCAATGAACATATCATTCTCCTAAGAGTACCTATATCATGCCAAAAATCTAAGCTAGCAATCAAGATTACATCATGACATAATAAAAAACATCCTATCAAATAAGGATCACATATCAAATGAAAAATCATAGCCAACACCACAACCAAAGACTCCAACAGTCCTCCATGGTACCAAGATGTCAACATCTACAAAAAAAATTCCTATCAATACAACCCAAGATGTCAATGAACTCTCACTACATATGAAACAATATCTAAGAGCTCCTCCATGACACCAACAACCATTAGAAAAGATCAATGTCCATCATTAAAATATGAATTCACATCACTACCACATGCTCCCACTAAACTATGATACTGTGCTACATATGACATCATGAGAAACATATCCTAATTGAAGATCATCCATGTCCCCAATACAATCAAAGAAATCATCAAGGAGAGCTTCCAAAGAGTAAAGTATAACCACAATCTCCAAACCAAGAATATATAACAACACCAAACCATCATTGTTAAAATCTCCCACTGAAACATGTAACCAAGCTATCAATAGCATCATGATAACCATATCCTAACTAAAGATCAACAAAATTCCCTCACAGAATCAAAGAACTCAATTGTAACACTAGGAGCTCCCAAAAGGAAAAGTAAAACCATGATCGTCAAACCAAGAAGATACATTACTACAAACAATCAGGAATCAATCCAACACCACCAACATGGTAGCTATATAAACAATCATGTCATGTCAAAGTTCCAAAGGCCTATAAGGAACATATATGACACTATGATCACCACTAAATGTATCAGTATCAATCTCCCATTATGTCACACATGTCTACATCACATAGTCAACAAGCATAGGTCCCACATCATGATTGTATCAGGTAACACCATATCTCCACCTCATAATGATAAATAAACCAATGAAATATGTGACAAAACATAAGACACAAATCATAATCTACATTAACACTAAAAAATATATGTGTGCAAACAATCCACATTCTGAGTCATATATGCAAATTGTAAGTATAGACAACCTACAACACTACACAACTAGTAGATCTCACAATGTAACATACAAATTCAATAATATACTAGCAACCATACCAAATGAGGATAATTAGAAATGCACATCTAAGTATCCAATGAATCAAACACCAAATCAGCACATATTTGATTTTCCACAAACTCACAAAGCATCATAGTCATAGGAGCCCATAAACAAATTAAATGGAAATACTAGTTTAAATAGATCACATCAAAACATCTCCAAACTTGATCCACTATGTAGTTATCTAAACAAGATTTTTGTCAACTGTAAGAAACTACAAAATCCAATTTCATATGCACAAGTTATGACCTCTCCACTTGACTGAAAACAACATTCCACTTCCATCAAGAGTTTCTTTGTAAAACAAAAAAAAAAGAAAAAATCACTGATACCACAACATTTAGTTCTTGGAAAAGTCTTTCCAATGACTACAAGAAATAAAAATTTCAACTCTCGAAATGAAAGTTATGCTTCCTGAAGCACTATAAATCTACAAATGAACCAATCTCAAACACTCATTAGTGGGGTTAGTTTACATGTACAAATCTATGAATACCTCTATGAAATAACAATGCCATGCTTCAAAGATGCAAACAAATACCTAAGAAGATCAAATAAACAGATAGAAGCAAGACAAAGTACCTATTCCATATTGGATTGGTGTCAAATGTGCCAATGACCCTTTCCCAACCCTTGCTAAAACTGAAATGATGAAATGCAATGGTGATGAAGAGCAAAATTAGTTCTCAAATTAAGAGAGTAACTTTGCATGAGAGTGTAGATAGATTGATGGAGACTAAGCCCTTTATTTATAGATTTATTTTGATGAGAGAATGGTCAAATGGATGAATGTGGGACTAAAACAAACCAATGAAAAGAGGCTACTTGTCAACTTGCCATAGTTTGAGGGATGTGCAAGTTTTGGCCAATGTGCCCAAGAGAGGAAAATTTCAAATTCAAATTTGTGAAATAAATGTTGAGAGGGGGACATGAAAATGAGAAGTTAATGCAATGTTGGAAGGGACTGTATACACATAAAGATCAACACCCTTCCAATGATTCCATTCATAACATACCTAATACTGTTCATGATCAATCTTCCATCTTTGATCAAGACCCCTTTTATGATCAAGAAGACCATGATGATCCTCTTAGCCAACTTTATGCTTTCCATGGTCAAGATCTTTCCACCTCACCCATCCATGATGCACAAACATCCACTTCCCTTGATGAGACATATGCCTCCCAAGCACACATAGAAGATCAAACAAATACATTGGATCTAAGTGAACACAATGCTAATCAAGATCCTAATGATCCCCCATCACCCATTATCGACCCCATTGCAAGTCCTCCATCATATCTACAATCCCTTTATCCCTCTCACCTCCCCTCACACTCTCAAATCTCTCCCTTTGGTACCCTACCTACATAACTCTCTATTTCTCTCTATATATCTCTCTCCCCCTCTCTCCCTCCCTCTCTCTCAATTCTCTCTCCCACCCCCTCTCTCTCTCACTCCCTTTATCCCTCCCACCCTACTTAGCTAATTCCCTCTCACTCCAACCCCTTCTCTCCCACTCCCTCTCTCTTAAACTCTCACTTCCACCCCCTCTCTAGTCTTTCTCTCTCTCTCTCTTAAATTCTCCCTCCCTCTAAATACATACATACAAGCATAATACATATGTACATACAATCCTAAATATATACAAGAATACATGTGCATGCACATATATACAATCTTACATACAAGTAGGCATACATACAATATACATTCATTGATACATATAGGCATACATACATACATACATGGAATACAAGCATACATGTGCATACAAATATATAAACATACATTCAATATGCATTTAACATAAAGCAAGACATAACGCGAGTGCATTATACCACACTCATGTTATGTCTTGCTAGACATGCTCCCAACAAAAAAAATACCATGTCAAAACTGACATATAACACGAGTGTGTTATAACACACTCACATTATATCTTGCTTTGGGAATCCCCAAGCCTTAGGATTGGTATTTGCCTTGGAATACCAACCAAAGGCTTGGAGGGAATTCCCAACGACCAAAGATGATTTTTTGCAATTTCTAAAATATTTCACATAATCAGGTTTGTGCTCACCGTCAAGATTGTATGTGGTTCAATATCAAACAAATCAAACATCTAGGTAATGTTAGGTTCTCTTTTAGCTATCCAACGATGTAATTTTTTTCACTTTCTAAAAATGTTAATTTGTTCATCCATAATTTATTTTGTTTGTTTGTCTCTTTTTTGGCAAAAAGCAATGTTTGGTGTTTTTTTCATTATAAACCATTCATCGAAATTTCAAATAAATTACATTTTTAGAAACTAGGCTCCATTCTACAATTTTTTTTTTTAAAAAATCAATTAGTTTCCAAAATTTGTAGGGGTAGCACGGCCAAAATTATATTTTTTAGGAAGTGTCCACTTCGAAAATTAGTAAAAAATTAAATATTAATTAAAAATTAATCAGAAAAATTGTGCATCAACTACATACTATAACCTAACTTCTGAGAGTAGCGATTTTAAAAATCCTAAAAAAATGTTCACCATACAAGGGTCGTACAAGAGTTGCTATGTTATGTTTTTCTGACAAAAACAATACCATTTTTTGTACGTCCCTCATTTGAACCCCTTAATATCAACCATTTTCAAAATAAATTAGTATTTTAGAAAGTAGACTCAGAGCACTTGAATCCTTCTTTTTGTTCCATCTCAAAATTTTGAGTGTAAGTATCCTCAATTTCATGTCCAAGGCCAGTATTTCCTAATTTCAAAAAAAAAAAGTGGTCACTTAAGCCCCCTTTTTGGAAACCATCTTGGTGCACCTACCCTCTACCAACATTATTTTCCCCCAACATCCGACTTCTTTTTCTTTTTAGATTTAATTGGGGCTTGTGACCATTCATCCTCATCATATTTATCATTGGGTTGAGGAAATCCCAACAAGGCCAGAGTGTCATTCAGGTTTCCTGCCTCAAGTGATCCCACAATATTGGTTTATGATTTTTGGCCAGATTGGACACTGAACTTATTTTTTCTAACTAAATCTTCACTTTTGAACACCTATAGCGTCTAAACCGCAAGAAATTTGAAGATGATGCAAACTAGTGATTTGTGACATTTTGTTTATAGATTCTTATATTTTTTTCAATTTTTTTAGAACCATATTGCACTTCTTTTTCCATCTCCTTCGAAAACTAGTTTTTATTAGTAAACACCATTTTTAAGGAGTGATGCTCACTGTATACAACATAACTTTTTTTCTATGAAGGATAAAACTCTATTTTTTTAGAATTTAGATTTGTAACTACAATATCTAACTAGTTTATTTGATTTCATAGTGTTTTATTGAATATTTTTCCTTAATCAAGTTTCAAAGTCAAACCAATTACAATTCAGACATAGGTAGACCATATACAACATAACTTCTTTTTTTATGTATCTAAATTCAAATTTTTTTTCACTAGATCAAGGACATCAATACCTAGCCTAAGCATATTTTTTAGAATTTTATTTTGATAATCTACTATTTTTCCACATGTGCAGAATAGAGAGTTTGATTTTCAGTGAAAAACTCATGTTTAATCAAACTAAAAAAACAAATACATTATAAAACCAAAACATATTAAAATTATATTCAATGGATATCTCATTCCAAGGAAGTTACCATCATCCAATTGGGTCTATGAAGTCTCATCCATTTTCATCCTCAACTCAAGCTTCGAAGGGAAAAATTTTGCAAAAATTTGGTGCAAAGGGGGAGAAGGGGGAGAAGGCGGGTTCAAATGAACCCAAGTTTGAGTGAACCCCCTCTTTTCCTTTGTCTTCATAAAAAAAATGCAAAAAAATTGGGACCCATCATTTAATATGGTTCGCTTGAACCAGGGTTCATTCAAACCCCTTTCGGGTCCATTTGAACACCCCAATTCATGTAAACCCCTAAAAAGCAAAAAAAAATCGTAGGAGTATTTTTGCAATTTTCCTTCCTCATTGGAATTGTAAACCAGTTTTGTGGGTTTACCCCCTCCTTTCTGGATAAGGACATTTTCTCCAAGGACAAGTTAGTTTTTGAATGCACTAGCTCTCCTTCTTCCATGTCAACACCCACTCCTGAATCCTGAACCTTCCCTAGGGACAACTACAAATTATCCTCCATAAGGGAGACCTCCTTAGGTTCATCCCCAGTATTAATGTTCACTTCTTCCCCTGTATTCAGAATCATAATTTGTGGAAAGGCAGGGGTTGGAAAACTAGAAATAGTGGTAGTACCCTTGAGTTTCAAGCTAATCGAATCATTAGAAATAGCAAGGGGTTCAACTAGAACAGCCTCCTTGCCTGAGATAGGGGTTTCCTTCAGTTGGGGGACAGTAACCGAAGGGACACCAAAAATTACAAATGGCTAAGCAACAAAAGCAAGTTCATTAGTAGAGGTTCCTCAACAGGTTTTTTCTCCTTTGCAAAGGAACTTTTGATAGGGTTTTTCTCACATGAGTCAATGAGGTGACTAAACTTCTTACACAACTAGCAGAAATGGCAAGAATTTTCATATTCCAGAGGTTGGGTCCAATTACCAAATTTTGACTTAAGGAGGATAGAAGTAGGCAAGACCAAATTCACAGCTATATTTACACAGATACGAGCATAGATTGGTCTAGATCTCTCCTAAGTGATCTTATCAATAACCAGAAGACTGCCAAAAGAGTTAGCTATACCTTTCAAAATACCCATCTCCTAGAACTCAAGAGGAAGGCCAAGTAGGAAAACCCAAGTTGGAGCTGAGGCACCCAAGTCAGCCAAAGGATCAAAACCCGGTTTCCATTTGTAGAGGGAGAGAAAGTTCTTAAACCCAAAGTCAAAGGCCTAGGGGCATCCAGTTAAAAACTTAAGCATATCTTCATAAACCACAAAGGAGAAAAGGAAGATACCTCTTGGCATGGAGTTTATAGTGATGTTTCCTTTGAGATTCCAAGTTGTTGTTGCCCATTGATGGACCAATTCAATATTTGGCATGTATTCCAAAAACCTACCAAAAAATGCTAATTTGAGGTTGTCCATAACCTTCAACATCAGAACTTTAGGGACGTTGACTTCCTAGCTAGTCACAGAGTAGGAAGAAAACTCCAACGACCTTTTACCCAAAGCTAGTGAGTTAGAAACCACCAATTTATCCACGTAGGAAACCAGTTCTTCCACAAAGAAGAAATATTCAAGCCCAAAAGTAGCAGATAAGGGTGACTTTCCAGAAATACCCTTAGTCTTTTCCCCAAGGGAGAGGATGGATGTATGAGGAGAAGTCACATGGGGAATAGCTAGGTTGGTTGTTGCCACTATAGACACAGTGCTAGGCAAAGAGACAACATCCTTGGAATGGGGAGCCTTCCCGGGCTCCCCTCCCAACTATCCCATGAAATAGTAAAATCAAAGCAAGGACTGGAAATTCAAAAAGACAACCAAAGTAGGAAAAGTTGTAGAGTAGAATTGAGATTTTTAGTCCCCGTATGTAAATGTTATATATATATTCAAATTGTTGGTGTAAATAGATGTTTTACCTATCTAGGTCCTAGGAGAGAATATTTCTAGTTAGCATTAATTAGGAGGGAATATTTCTAGTTAAGTATTATTTATCACTTATCTTTTGGCATTTAACGCATGTGTCCTAAGTCATTTAATATTTGTTTAGGTAGTTGTCTCATTGTACATAATTAAGACACATGTCAAGATCTTTTCAAATCCTATCTCACAAGTTCCCTTTATAAGAAATGAATCATATGTACATTGTAATATTCAATCTAAAAATCTTGCATCTATAATCATAGTATGCTATTTTTTCCATTTCTCTCTTGTGGAAGTTATTGTTGTCTTGCAGGTGATCCTGGGGTGTGTAGTTTACCATAAAATCCTAAATGGTATTATAGCTTTAGTGTTGTAGACTTCTTCCCAAACTAGAGGGACCAATCTTGGCATGAAATTTTTATTGGATATGATTGGGAGTTTCAAGGATTTCATCGTTGAATCTAGGGCATAAAAGAAAGTCAGGTTTTCCTTTCATTTCATCAAATTTTGTTATGTTTTGACTAATCTACAAGGGTTTAAAGAAGCATTTTCAATTGCTAGATTCGGGGGTAGCTAATTTTATAAATCACTTTAGGACAAAACCAACCCCATCATTGCATCTAGAAGGCTTGAGAACCTAAGGAATGACTATCAATTCATAAAATTTTGACACCTTTGACTAGGGCATTAAGAAGAAAAATTAGTTGTATAATCGTACAAATTTGTACTTGGCCATACTGTGTAGGGTTTTACCTATTGTCAGGTCTATAGTGTCTATATTGGGTGAATATTCATGGTGACATTCTACATACTGCATAGTTCTAGCATCAACGAATGATTTGTGTTGGTTAATTGTCGATGTCTTTTCAGTCACTATTTGCTATTGTACTAGGTCAAATCATTGATATAAGGGTATGAAACATATATTAAACCACTATTTTTTATTTTATAAAATTTGTTTACTTGTGAGTGTTTTAAGTTTCCCAACCCCTAGTCATAGTGGTCAGTTTTGATACCACCATCCAGGGCTTAACCATAGGCAATGCAGACACCGTCACCCGCTAATAGGCCACCATATCGAGTGGTGGTTCTTAGAGTGCCATTATATTTTTTGAACTAACAACATAGAATGTGGTCACATTGAGGGACCAAGAGCCAAATTTTTAGCCCCTAATTTTGTTTCCTAGAGGCCCTAATAGGTCTTTTTTAAAACTTTCATAACTTGTAATCCAACATGCCATTTTTCAAAAACAAGATATCACATATAACTTGGCTTCACCAATTTTGCAGTCACAAATTATTTTTTAATTTTTTTTTTATTTTCAAGCATTTATTATTGTTTGAAGTCAGATCTTCATTTTTTTCTCCAAATCTCATAACTTTTTTTGTCACAATCTTCAATTCTCATGATTTGTGCAACATTAGAAAGGTATTGAGGAGCTCTATCATGCCACCCATGCACTTTTTTTCTTTCTATCCCAAGTATACCATTCTTTTAGTTCTTTCTCGATGGGTGTCTTGGATATTTCTTGGATACGTTGATAGTGTGGAGGGTACAATTTTGATCTTTCCACTTCATTTTAGTATTAAACCGACATTTTATATCTTGTTGTTTCATTCAAATTCCAAAGTTGCTCCATATTGAGAGTTTTCCAATGATCCTTGGTATTGAGACTACTATTTCTTTATCATGATTCTAAGCATGATTCCTTGAGTGACTCTAATATAGTTTCTAGTATCAAAATTATCTTTCCTTGTTTTCCTTGATTAAGGATTCTAGTGTTACTCCACCAATGTGATTCTAGTTTTTTTTTGTACCACATTATTTCATTGAGGGGGGACTAAATGGTCTCTTCCTCATCTCTCTTATGGGGGGTCATTTTCCATGAATGGGGGTTTTGTCCTCTGATTGTCCATGCGGAGATTATTATTGTATCTTTTCTCTCTTTCAGGGAGGAGTTTTATCCCACTAGGTTTTATCATTTTCTTTGTTTGTGAGATATTGTATTTCCATTTGTACATGGGTACCTAATGCAAACAGGTGAAAATATATGTTATAAAGTGAGCAACAAACAAAAGAGTGCAAAAAAACAAATATTAACACCCTACACCTCAAGATTGGGAAAATGATTAGCTTAACAAAACAAAATAGAAAATTTCACTTTGTCGAGTTGTTCTTTGGTTGGCCCTTGATTCGTGGCATTGTATGCTCCTTTGATGGAAAATAGATGAGGATGCAAGATGGTTGAAATTGTATGAAAAAGGATGCAAATTCTAAGCATGGACTCAAATAACAAAACTGCAAGAGTTTGGCTATGGTAGGCAAAAGTCCCTAAATGAGAGAAAAGAAGGGGTATTTATAGAGAATTTTGAATTCTCTAGATAAATGAATGGTTGAGACTAAACCAACAAGGCCAAGATGTAGGGCTATGGTGAGTTGAGGACTCACAAGCCCTCACATCTTGACATTTGGCATGTGAAGTGGCTTGGAAATGATGATTTGTAAATGAAGTAGAAGGAGGGTACATGATGTGGAAGAAGGACACGTACTTTGCAAGTACCTTGGGGGATGAGAAGATTCCTTGAAGGAATAAAAGAGAATTTCAAATTAATAATGATTGGGGAATATTGTGGATAAGACAAGGTTCCAAAGGGAGAGGTAGAAAGTACCTTGGATAAGACAAGGTGTCTAAAAGGTAAGTACTTGTCACATGTGACTTGATGTGACAAGTCAAAGATCACATGGGGAAGAGAAAAATGAATTTAATATTCCTTGGAAGGATAAAAGGAATTAAAAATTCCTTGGAAAAATTATTAGGCTAGTTAATGAAGGATTAAAGGAGGGTTAGGTGACTAAGAGAGATTAGAGGCCAAATTGTAAAAGTTGGAGGATGTGACACATCCTAATCAAGGATTAAGCACGTGCACATCCTAATGATGAGATTAGAAGATGGATTAGGATTAGATGAAAATAATGGAGGATTTGACATGTGAGGAATTAAATAAATATCATATTTATTTAATTCATTTGATGAAAGGAGGATAAGGAGATAAGGTATTTAATTATTAACTAAATACCTTAGAGATTAGAATAACTTAGAGGTATTAATTAAATAATAGCAGTATTACTTAATTAATGCAAATAAACAGATGTTTAGACAAAAGGGGATAAATTTGGATAAATTAAGTGTCCAAATTTAGGTGTTTTACATTTTTCTCCTCTTTGAGATGGTGTTACGAAGTAGCATCATTTCAAAGAGGATTAAAACATATAACCTAGAAGAAGATGGTTAGCTTGGAAAAGATTCCCCAGTCATCAAAGGGATCACTAGGAAGAAAGTTGGTGGGAGTGACAATGTAGGTTATGGATTAAGGATGCCCCCTTGAGAGGACATGTGGGTTCAAGAGAACATAGGTGTGCTCTCGAAATGGATGATGTGATGCGAGAGGAGATGAGGAAGATGATACGTGATAAATGGATGAAGCACAAATGGATGTAAGGAAAAATGTGATGTTTCCCCAATCAAGCTATAAGCCAAAAGGGGAGAGTGATGAAGGATGAATGGATGGGTGGGAAATTTTATAGATGAGAGGATGGGGGATACATGCAAGATGATGCAATGGAAAATGAAATGAAAGTCTAATGCAATTTTCCATCTTCAGAGCACTAATTTTTGCTATAGAAAAATACACGATACACCAAGGTATAAAGGACCAAGGTAGATTAGTGTCTAATGCATGAAACAAACACAACAAACAAGAAGGCTATCCCAACACCCCAAAGTCATGATGACCTTGGTCGGGCCAAGTATTGGGACAACCACAAGCACAAAAGGATGCCCCAGCATAACACAAGACTGTAGGAGTCTTCGTAGGTACTATGTGGGACAACCAGGAAGACATCAAGATATGCCCCTATGTTGACCAGTCAAAACACACCATAACATGATGGATCATGGTGGCCCTGACAAGTGATGATAGGGAGCTCAATGATAAAAGAAATCTAAAAGCATCAAAAGATCACAATCAATTTCAAATGTCCTTTGCTATAGGATCAAGAGGATGGATGGGGTTGATGAGTTCTGTTAGGAAGGATACATCCTATTGAGACCGATGATGGATACAAAACTAAAAGATTGATATGATGCAGGATACTTGGAACCAATTGGATTGCATGATACAAGTGGATCTAATTTGTTAAGAACCAGCTAGATAAGGGCATAGCTTGATGACAAGACACAAAACAGATGATACCCTAAAGACCTAGGGGCTCGGGGGTCAATCAAATATTAGCCTTGCCTATGTGAAAGTGTAGAGCCTTCATAGTTTGATGAAAGGCTAACGACTGACAATGGATAAAAGCGTAAAGAGGATGATGGAGACCGCGATGCATGACAGGATGGACAAAATAGAAAGACCGATGATAGACGATAGGAACCCCAGGGGAAAATCAAATGATCGACCTTGCCTATGTGAAAGCCTAGGGGAAATGTAGTTCGACAAATGATTGAAGAAAAAAGATGGATAAAGGATGATGAGAAGATAACCTTGAGAAGGGGATAAAATGATGGGGCTGATATGATGAGGTAGGATAAACCTGGTGGATTGAATAGGATGATGACGTTCACACGAAGCTCAGGGATGGGATAGTTATTCAAAGCATCAAAAGATGAATTGGGATAATGATATGATGGATGGATGAATCAGGAGAAAGGATAGGAGATTAAAAATATGTGTGAAAGAAATGGGAATGATGACGATGAGATAAATGGCATTAGGTTGCATGGGGATTAGCCTATAGCCAGATACCAATGACAAGGGATTATGAGATGGGATGAGGATAGAGATAAATAGGTAGGAAGATAAGGATGGGGAGACGGAAGGGATGTTATGATAGATGGATAGGGGGATAAGATAGGGAGGTTAAAAGTATTGTGTGGAGGGATTGGAAGATAAGGATGAGGAGGTAAAAAAGGATTAGTGGATTGAGGGATGAATGATATCTCCAAGGACTATATAACAAAGGAAGATGGATGCCCTCACTCTAGATATGTCATGTGTGAGGAGGCATGAAGGATGAAAGATAGAAGGATAGTCAAATAAAGCAGTGGGATGGATATGGATAGGATGCATGGATGAAAAAAGGAGATTAATGGTAGCATGATGGGTGGACAAGGAAGGTAGATGGATGTGAATAAGGATCAGGATAGTGCGTGGATGAGGGGAATGTATGCCAAGAGGTGTCTAGAGCATGTTCATATGTTTGCCCCTATCAATATCAAGACCATAAGGAGGATGGAAGAATTTGGAGATAAATGGGCTATGATAGTAGTATGCGGAAATGAAGAAGATGTATAGCAAGAAGATGGGTGCATAGCTGAAGGCATAGCGGGAAGTATAGTGGATGGAGTGAATGCATATCAGGAAGCATAGCGGATGGAGGGAATGCATATCAGGGAGCTGCCCTGAAGTGTGGAAAATAACAGATGGGGATTTACACATGACACCTGTTTGCTAGATTTTCATCATGGTACTTATCCAAGGTGTTTGTTTGCCAAGTTTACACCATTGGATGAATTATTTCTCTTTACTTTTTTTTTTTGGATAAAAGGTGGATGGAGATGGATAAAGATAGGGATGTGGATAAGTGGATTTGGAAGACATGTGATAAGGAGATGGATGGAGGACTCAAGCATCAAGTTCCATATGAGGTATTAAGAGCCCATGTGTGAAGTAACTATTTGATGTTGGTACAACCTTATTAGGATAAGTGGATTATGCAAGAGAATGGATTAAAGGGATTGGATGGGGGAGATATGGGGGATAATGGATGGGATGCTAGAAAGTGTATGGATTAAATGATGGGGTAGGTGTGTGATGGGGCGATGAGTTCAGGACCAACATTGGTACATAGGGTGGTGGATGCGAAATGATAGGAGGATTAATGGATGGATGTTGTGGGGATAGTGGAGGAGATGGGATAGTGAACTTTGGGACATAAGGACCCAAAATAGATTCAAGAGATGAAAGGGGTGTATGATTAGATTTTGGATTAGAAACTTTGGATGTGGTTACAGATTTTTCATTTGAAAGCATGACATCTTTTTTCTTTGGGATCCACATGGTTTTGATCTTTTCTTTGGTGGGCATTTGTGGCCTATGGATTTGATTTGGATTATGGATTTGATTTTTCTTTTCTTCAACAGGTCATTTGAGGGGACATGAGGAGCTTTAGATTCATGTGGATATTTAGATTTATACATTTTCACATTAACATCCAAGGTGCTTTTAGTAGCAATGGGATGGGTATGATGAGATGGATGATGTGGAGCGATGGAGGTAGGATTATGGGGATTATGTGTAGATGGAGGGTGTGTAGGTATGTGCATTTGTTGATCCTGATTAGGGGACATGTGAGTGGGATGTTTATGATGGATGACATGCATATGTGATGGATGGATAAAAAGATGAAATCGAGGAGGTGATTTTAGGATATAGGGGCCCAAAATAGACATAGGACCTAAAGGAAACATGGGCAGGGTAGATGGAGGTTGGGAGATGGTAGATGGATGGATGTAAGGACCAAAAATAGATGGAGCAGATGAAGGAGGAATATGGATGATTGTTTTGATGTGATACGATGGAGGAGGAGGGATGGCAACATATTGTCTCGTGGAGTGATGGGAAGAGCCTATATTTCTTTTGGAAGAGGCTCGTTGAGGACATCTAGAGGTTGTACCAACATCTTTAGATTGTGAGTCTTGAGAGATATAACCAAGACCACATATGTAGTTGTGCTCTTGGACTTCGATGATATCTAGAATACCTTACTGATGAAAGCCTAAACCTTTTCCTTGGTAATTCATGTTCTTAAGCATTTGATCCATGACAAGATTTTTGTTATTTTGGAAGAACGATGTGAGTCCATTATTAGGATGAGGATGATGGGAAGCGTATATGCTTTGTTTTTCTTCTACAAGGAGACCACCATGGAAGAATGTGAGAGTACCAAGGGGATATAAAAGTGGTGTGGGGGTGGTATGGTTAGGCGATGGTGGAGGATCATCAGATAGAGATGAGGGGGTAGCAACTTGTTGATTAGGACAAGGTGTTGTTAAGGGATCAAGAGAGGAATTAGGTGACATCATAGGATTTGGGTTTGTGGTAGCAGGTGAGAAGGGCTCATGTAACAGAGGGATCAAATCTTAAATGATAAGAGGATCATGGGATGTAATCGATGGGAGACTATGATCTTGAGATGGACTAGATGGGATGATAGGATCTTGATATGGAGAAGAGGGTATGTTGTTATGCTTTGGATCAATCTCTTGGCATGACTCATCATGTGCGGGGGGCATGGTAATGGAGGAATGTTGGATGGACTCTGCAAGTGGGAGAGAGGGAAGGAAGGGGGATTAATGAGGTTCAAAAGGAGGTATTTTAGTGAGGTTAGGAGTGGAAGGAGGGGACTGGACTTGTGTGTTGTTGATGGATTTGGTGGCTTCTAGGATTGGAGATGGGAGTTCGATGGATTTAGTGATGATTTCAATGGTTTCAACGGTTTGAGTGGTGTTGGGGCTGGTATCATTAACGATAGGTGTTGGGTGGAGAAGGGTATCATCACTAATGACCATGGATGATGGGTTGGGATGGCATCATTCCATGACTTCAAGGTGTGGAGTGGGGAATGTCTTCTTTGTTATAAGTCCTTGGAGATCTTTTGGAGTGAGAAACTTGAATACTCTAGGCTGAGATGGTGAGGTAGGAGTGGATGAAGGATTATGGATTGGTGGGGGATTAGGACTATGGATTGGTGGACTAGGATTAAATGGGGGAATGGGATTGGATGTAGGACTGGGAGTAGATGGAGGGTTAGGATTGGATGGAGGATTGAGGTAGGGATATTGGAATGGTGAATTAAAATAGGAGGACATGGACGGTGGATTAGGACAAGAGGATAGAGCTGATGGATTGTAGTAAGGGTATTGGGATGGTGGATTAGGATGGGAAGACACGGGTGTTGAATTAGGATAGGGAGATGTGAATGTTGGATTAGGGTAAGTTGATGGGGGTGTAGGGTTAAGATAAAAGGTGTGAATGTTGGGTTGGGGTGGGTAATGGATAAAGAGGATTAGGATAGGGGGACATGGGTGGGGGACTGCAATATGAGTATTGGGATGACGGATTAGGATAAGAAGATGCGGGTGTCGGATAAGAAGAAGGTGTAGATGAAGGATATGATGGATATGCGTACGAGGAAGATAGTGAATATCCCTTGTTAAAGGTAGCATAAGGAGCATGATTAGGCATGGACAAAGACATAACGGGATAACTTGAAGGGGTGATTGGATTTTGGAAAGCAGGTAGAGAAAGCTTACTAGCAATGATAGTGTCGATGGGATCTATGCCATATTCATCTTAATCGACAAGACTTTTGTTATCATCAACAATGTAATTAAGGTTTCCCTTGACTACTATTGATGGAGGATAAGGATTCATGATGATGAAAGGATAAATAGGATGGATCAAAGATTTCAGATGGAAACAGATTAAAGCTCAACTTGAGATTTAGGTCAAGCTCAGATCAGGATTGGATTAAAGCTCAGATTAGGATGATTGAATGATGAGATGGGATTGATTATGTTGATTGGATTAGATTACCAAAGGATAATTATGACATTGAATATACCTCAAGATGGAAGCAGATTGATTGGGTCAAAGATGATTGGATTGGATTGCATAAGATCGATCGATGATTGATAAGATTGAATGATGGATCAGATAGGATGACAAAAGGGATTGGAAAACCCCATTCAAAGATTACCCTAGGTGCCTTAGGATACTGATTGATCGGATTGGAGGATAAATGGATGATTACGACACTAAATCCAGCTTGAGATTAAAAGTGGATTGATTGGGCCGACAATGATGATTAACTGACTTAGGACGGATGACAATCCTAAGCAGATGTTGATGATGACAATCAATTCAGACACTTAGGTCAAGTTGGATAATAACCTGAAATGAAGTTCAGGGGATTTGGATGGGGAAAATGATGATCTGATTAGGGGAGCAGATAATAGAAATGGAAGAACGACTACTCAAAATGAGAGAAGGAGGTTCAGATAGATGAAAGATTACTCAGAATGAGTAAATAGATGATTGAGAGGGATGAATGACTACTCGAAATGAGTAAACGACTACTCACAATGGATGAATGATTCTCGGAACAAGAAGATGAAGGTTTGAAATGAATGAATGATTACTTCGAATGAGTAAATGAATAATCGAGAGGGATGAACGACTACTCGAAATGAGTAAACAACTACTAATAATGAATGAATGACTCTCAGAACGAGGAGACAAATGCTCAGAATGAATGAATGTTTACTCGGAATGAGTGAACAGATGATTGGAATGGAAGAACGACTCTCCAAACGAAGAGACGAAGGCTCAGAACAAGTGAACGTTTACTCAGAACGAGTGAACGGATGATTAGAATGGATGAATGACTCTCAGGATAGAGAGACAAAGGCTCAAAATGAGGGAACATTTACTTAGAACGAGTGAACAGATGATTTGAATGGATGAAAGACTCTCAGAATGGAGAGATAAAGGCTCGAAATGCGTGAACCTTTACTCGGAATGAGTGAATGGATGATTGGAATGGATGAACGACTCTCAAAATGGAGAGATGAAGGCTCAGAACAAGTGAACGAATGATCAAAATGGAGAAATGAGTGATCAGAACAAGAAAATGATTAATCGAACGGCCACACGAGAGATTGAAATGATAGAAGAAGTTTAAGAATGGATGAACGTTTACTTGAAATGACTGAACAAGTGCTCAAAATGGATGAATGATTACTTGGAATGAGGGAAGGAGGTTCAAAATAGATGAAAGATTCCATGGAACAAGTAAACAGATGATCACGAGGGATGAACAACTACTTGAAATGAGTAAACGACTGCTCACAATGGATGAATGATTCTTAGAATGAGAAGATGAAGGTTCGAAATGAATGAATGATTACTCAAAATGAGTAAATGAATGATCGAGAGGTATGAACGACTACTCAGAACGAGTAAATGACTATTAAGAA
Source organism: Sequoia sempervirens (assembly GCA_007258455.2). NCBI lineage: Eukaryota > Viridiplantae > Streptophyta > Pinopsida > Cupressales > Cupressaceae > Sequoia > Sequoia sempervirens. The sequence continues at coordinate 16,180 of VDFB02118347.1, read as the reverse complement.
TAGATGAATGATTCTTAGAATGAGGAAATGGAAGCTCAGAATGGATGAATGGGTGCTTGAAATGGATGAATGACTCTCAGAACGAGGGGATGAAGATTTGAAATAGATGAATGAGTACTCAGAACAAGTGAACAAGTGCTCAAAACAGATGAACAATTACACAGATTTATCAAAACAGTTGATCAAGAGCTTGAAATGATAGAAGGAGGTTTGGAATGGATGGATGTTTAATCAAAATGAGTGAATGGATGATTGGAATGGATGAATGATCACTCGAAATAGAAAATAAGTCAATCAAAATGAAGAAATGACACCTAGAACGACCAAAAGGATAATCGAAAAGGTTGTCTGAAGGTCAGGTCCACCCCTAGAGGTCAATTTTTCCCCTACTAGGTTAGGTCTGCCATCCAAAGAACAAGCGAAAATGATAGAAAACGATGAAAAACGAAGACAAAATAGTTGAAAAAGTAAGTGAAAATGCCTGTTTTAGGGTTCGAGAATCCTATCCAAGGGAAATTTTTCCCCTCTAAGGCCAAGTCTACCCCTTCATAGAAGAACGGGCGAAAACAACTGAAAACGATGAAAAACGAAGATAAAACAGCTAAAAAAGCAAATAAAAATGCCTGTTTTAGGGTCTAGGAAGCCTATCCAAGGGAAATTTTACCCCTCCAAGGTCAAGTCTATCCATACTAGGGTAGGTATACCCCTCCAAAGAAGAACAAGTGAAAACAACTGAAAACAATGAAAAACGAAGATAAAACAGCCAAAAAAAAATGCCTGTTTTAGGGTCCGAGAAGCCTATCCAAGGGAAAGTCTTCCCCTCCAAGGTCAAGTCCACCCTTACTAGGGAAGGTCCACCCCTCCAAAGAAGAACAGATGAAAACAACTGAAACGATGAAAAATGAAGATAAACCAACTAGAAAAAATGCCTATTTTAGTGTCCAAGAAGCCTATTCAAGGGAAAGTCCATCCCTCCAAGGTCAAGTCCACCCCTACTAGGGAATGTTTGACCCTCCAAAGAAGAACAGGTGAAAATGACTAAAAATGATGAAAAACGAAGATAAAATAGTTGAAAAAGCAAGTAAAAACAACTATTTTGGGGTCTAGGAAACCTACCCAAGGGAAAGTCGACCCTTCCAAGGTCAAGTCCACCCCCACTAGGGTAGGTCTGCCCCTGGCAAAGGTCAGGTCCATCCCTAGAATTGAAAATGAACAAAAACAATTGTTTGAAATAGGTAAACAAGCGAATGAAACGAGGAAATGAATGCTCATATTGAGGGGATGAATGTTTGGGATGGGGAATGGATTCTTAGAATGGGTGCATGAACATTCAAAATAGGGAAATGAGTGATTGAAGGAGTGAAATGGGCGCTCGAAAAGATGAAATAGGTACCTAGAATGACGAAATGGGTGATAAAGTTGACTGATCAAGGGTTATGTCTACCCCTAGGATGGGTTAGGTCTACTCTTGGAGGGAAAGTCTGCCCCCTCAAAGAGGTCAAGTCCTCCCCTAGAGGTCAATTACGCCTATCTGACGAAAAATTGGACAAAATTGGCTAAAACAAGTTGAAAAGGGGTTGGTTCAGAGGTCAAGTCTGCCATTAGAATAGGTCAGGTCCACCCCTAGAGGATAGGTCCACCCCTAGATAGGTCTAAACTTGATTTTTTTGAAAATAAGAATAAGGAAAAGGACCCAAAACACAACAAGCATCAATCAAAGGATATGGTTGACTCAACTAAACGAAAAATTACTAGTTTCGCACAAAGAATACAGTTCAAGCAACACGATCCTAAGACTAGTAGAATGGGGTATGGCTAGCAAAGTCTTCTATTCTAGGATGAACATGGTCGCTAAGGATTTCTCAATATACACTCGATACATGAGGCTCAAACCATGAACACCAACTCGTTACAAGTGTGAGTTGGAAACCTTAGCGAGGTACTAGATGCTCGGACCAACTCTTCATATCATCTCAACGCTTCACCCATTACAACACTGTTGGATTGGGGTATAGCTTTGGCTCTCCCCCCTTTATATACCCCACTGGTACACATGGTTGGGATTGTCCCTCGGAGTGATGAAATCCCCAACTAGGTCCCCTAATAAAAAAAAGGGAAACACAAAGACTTGGTAAGCTATGATTTCTTGTCACCCAAGATCGCCAAATGGTGCAAGGGGATTTGATACATCAAATATCTTACCCACAAGCATGACACACAAGGTTAATTGACACCCCTAGTTAAACTATGTGCCTAAGTTATCCAAAAACAACAAACAACAATTGATAAATAAATAACCCTGCAAAGAAAATTTGTTTGTGATTTTTCTCCTTGTTTATTGCCAAATGTTGATTAGATGCTTGCACATACACAATAAAAACACATTAGGAGGTCAGAAACACTTAAAACAACCAAAAAAAAGTGTTGAAAACTCAAATTTCACCTTCTAAAAAAAATTGTCCAGGTCAGGTTCGCCCCTTTGTTGGGTCAGGTCCACCCCTAGGCAAGGCCGGGTCCACCTTTGGAGGTCAGGTCTACTTCTCTATCAAGTTAGGTCTGCCCCTCGAGGTCAAGTCTGCCCCTCTATGAAAAACATCAATTATTTCAATTTATGGAGTCTATGGAGGGCAGGTCCACCCCTTGGCAAGGTCAGGTCCGCCTCTAGAGATCAGGTTTTCCAGTCTATTAGGTCAAGTCCACCCCTCGAGGTTAGGTCTTCCCTTGGATGGTCGGGTCCACCCCTCTGCAACCTACACCTGCAAAAAGTAAAAAAATAGAGAATGTGAAAGATACAAACCCGTCTGTGGGTCCCACCGGGTGTGCTAGGAATGTGAATGGGTGAAAATATATGTTAGAAAATGTGTAGCAAACAAAAGAGTGCAAAAAAAAATATTAACACCTTATACCTCAAGATTGGGCAAATGATTAGCTTAACAAAACAAAATGGAAAATTTCACCTTGTTGAGTTGTTCTTTGGTTGGCCCTTTATTTGTGATTTATGCTTCTTTGATGGAAAATAGATAGGATGCAAGATGGTTGAAATTGTATGAAAAAGGATGCAAATTCTAAGCATGGACTCAAATAACAAAACTGCAAGAGTTTGGCTATGGCATGCAAAAGCCCCTAAATGAGAGAAAAGAGGGGGTATTTATAGAGAATTTTGAATTCTCTAGAGAAATGAACGGTTGAGACTAAACCAACAAGGCCAAGATGTAGGGCTATGGTGAGTTGAGGACTCACAAGCCCTCACATCTTGACATGTGGCATGTGAAGTGGCTTGGAAATGATGATGTGTAAATGAGGTGGAAGGAGGGTACATGATGTGGAAGAAGGACAAGTAATTTGCAAGTACCTTGGGGGATGAAAAGATTCCTTGGAGGAATAAAAGTGAATTTAAAATTCACAATGATTAGGGAATCTTGTGGATAAAACAAAGTTCCAAAGGGAGAGGTAGAAAGTACTTTGGATAAGACAAGGTGTCTAAAAGGTAAGTACTTGTCACATGTGACTTGATGTGACAAGTCAAAGATCACATGGAGAAGAGAAAAAGGAATTTAATATTCCTTGGAAGGATAAAAGGAATTAAAAATTCCTTGGAAAGATGATTAGGCTAGTTAATAAAGGATTAGAGAAGGGTTAGGTGACTAAGAGAGATTAGAGGCCAACTTGCAAAAGTTGGAGGATGTGACACATCCTAATCAAGTATTAAGTATGTGCACATCCTAATAATGAGATTAGAAGATGGATTAGGATTAGATGAAAATGATGGAGGATATGACATGTGAGAATTTATTTAATTCATTTGATAAAAGGAGGATAAGGAGATAAGGTATTTAATTATTAACCAAATACCTTATTTATTGGAAAAACTTTAGAGGTATTAATTAAATAATAGTAGTATTAATTAATGCAAATAAACATATGTTTAGACAAAAGGGGATAAATTTGGATAAACTAAGTATCCAAATTTAGGTGTCTACACCTAACATGGCCTCATAGTCTTGACCCATCTTTGTGTCATTTGCATAAGTACTCCCTAAGATGTACTAAAGAGGGGTGTTGGTGTAAATAGGTGTTTTAGCTATCTAGGTCCTATTTACATGTTAAATCCACATAGTTCCTAGGAAGGAATCTTTCTAGTAAGCATTAATTAGGATAGAATTTTTCTAGTTAAGTATTAGTTTTCACTTATCTTTTGGAATTTAATGCTTGTGTCCTAAGTCATTAATATTTGTTAAGGTAGTTGTCTCATTGTACAAGATTAAGATACATGTCAAGATCTTTTCTAATCCTATCTTACAACTTGCTTTTATAAGCAAGGCATCATATGTACATTGTCATATTCAATTTGGCAATCTTGTATCCATAATCATAGCATGATACTTCTAACATTTCTCTCTAGTGAAAGCTATTTTTGTCTTATAGGTGAACTTGGGGTGTCGATGAGTTCACCATAAACTCCTACACAAATTGAGGAAAAAATGAGGTTGTCTAGGGCGTGGTGCACCCTAGACTAGACCCATTAGTTTTGGGGCCCAAAGTGTTTGGGGTAAATATTGAATGCTTATTTTTATTTTATTTTTTTAAGATGTTTGTAAAATGAATAACTAAATGCATAATTATGTCCAAGAACGTAGGGAGGAGCTAAACATAATATGAAATTGTCAAGGGAGATAATTTTTTACACTACAAGAATATAATTGTCTTTTGAGATCTAACTTGTTAGAAATTTTTTTAGTTTAATACATATCACATATCCTTTTCCACAACTTATATGTGGTGTCTTCTATTAATACATTCAAATAAAAAAAATTGTAAGATACAATTGAATGGTCCTCATGTTTTCTTGTCTAACTTTTTCCAATATTCATCAGATATTTTAGTTGGTTTAATTTTATATGAAATTGGAAACCGTTGATTTCTCTCTTCAAGGAGATACTCCATATTTAATTTCCATATTTCATAATCCCTTCCATTGAACTTCTCAATATCTTGGTGTGGGGTAGAATAAATGGTATATAATATTGGTCATATATCTATAATATACCACAGAAACAAAATCTCCTACTATAGCCAAAAACCCTTCAACACTTAGAGAATATCATCCCCTTCTAAATAGAATCATTAGCTCTGATACCAAATGTCAAGGAAAAATTTAATGGCAAATCTTTGTTAATTGGCGAATTCTAGAAATCGGCCAAGTCAAAATTGGTGAATTTGTGCAAACCAACAAGGTGTCCAAATTGCTTGGATTTTATGAACTATAGGTACAATGCATGTTCATTCACCAAGAGATTTTTTTATGAGGCATATTTAAGAAAAAAATTCACCATAACATGCCAAATCACTTTGAGCTACGTTCAACCAACTCGATCCCTTAAGAGTCCAAAGTACAAAATGGTTGCAATCTTCAACGAGCTATTACTCAAAAATTGTGATGCTTACAAACTCTCCATCTAAGTCCATGAGATCACATTGGGCCCCTCTACAATAACCTCTCATTTTTTCTATGTCAGAGGTGTTTTCTCGTGCTGATGAATTTTTAGTTGAGAAAAAAGTTGTCAAAAGAAAGTAGTGTAAAGTTGTAAAGTGGTGCAACTTTTGTTCTGCAACTCATATGACCAAACAGACTATTCCAACACATCCAGATGGATACGTTTACGCTAGGCATGATATTATTTCACACCCAAACACGCCCAATCATTCAGAGCTACGTTCAACTAACTTGATCTCTTAAGAGTCCAAAGTGCAAAATGACTGCAATCTTTGATGGGTTATTGCTTAGCAATCATGAAACTTACAAACTCTTCATTTGAGGCTACAGGATCATGTTGGGTCCCTCTACAATAACCTCTCTCTATTTTTTCTATCTCGGAGGCATTTTTCCATGGTGATGACTTTTTAGTTGAGAAAAAAAGTTGTCAAATTATGCAAGTAGTGTAAAGTTACAAAGTGGTCCAACTTGTACGACCAAACAAACTATTCCACCATGTCTGGATGGCTACATTCACACTAGACATGGACCTCTTTCACACCAAAACACACCCAATCACTCTGAGCTATGTTCAACTAGCTCGATCATTTATGATGGCATGTAAAACAAAGGAAAAGAGAAAGATTCACACAACAGTTGACAAGTCTGAGTTTTCCACACCAAAAGCATATGATTTCATGAAAGAGGTAAAAAATCTGGGTGTCAAAATAGTTAAGGAAAGCTTAAAACTTTTTGTTCTTCAATGGGTTATGATCCAACTACCATGTGGATCTCATACTTGCATTAAATTGATTATTATTAATATTAATACTTAGGTAACTTTCTTATTCCTATTATGACTCTAATCACAAATGAGAAGGCTACATGACTCTTAAAATCTTATATGATCATCCTCAAATCTAGCAAGGGAAAGACATTTTTTAATTATTTGTTAGCAATCAAAAATGCACCCTATGCTAAGCTTACAAAAGACTTATTTATCTGTTGAAACATGGAAACTTTCTTCAGATGTGGGTGATCTGTGTGAAGAAGGAATCTCCAAAGTGAGTTGGTTCTTCAAATGGATTTCCTATTCTAAATGATTTTCTCTGGAAAAGGGTAGAAAGATAACTAAAATTTAAAACCCTAAGCTAAGATGATTTTCTAGAACTTATTGATGAATTTGATATTTTACCCACAACAGTTTTCAGAAAAACAATAATAACTTCACAATCTCTCATGAACACCCAACACATAATTGATTTGTATGAAGGTTAAAATTTAAACACAACATACAACCTACACTGTATGAACTTTTTGTACTAATAACCTGCAATTATAGGACATAAAAAGGGATTTGTTAACATAAACACAATGGAAACATCATACTAAGATTGCAGAAGAGACAAAAATTGGAGACATGAATGTTGTTTTTATTAGATTGAAGGAGTATGCCAAAGTCTGAGTACAAATATTAAGCTCACAAAACTCTGCATGTACAGGAGAGGAAGAAGCAACAATCTGAACTGAGAAAAACTCCAAGTTTTCTCCAATATATAACTCCAAAACTCAATTTTCGAGCTCAAAAGAAAAGCTAGAAAAAAAACCCAAAAGACTGCTCCAAACTACAGGAGAAAAGTGGAAACTTTCTCTTTCCAAAATGTATATCCAATGAAGCTTCAAAATCAAGCTCAATTCCACTCCAAAACTGGAAAAAACAAACCCAGTTTAGTTGTCTTTTTCTAACTTCACCCAAGAACAAAAATTGCTTTCAGTATACTGCTAAAAATAGCAAAAGATAAAAGCAATTTATTAAACATTGCTTTATCTTTTCTTTTACAACATATGCAATTTTACAAGAATAAAACTCATCTATTGATTATCTCCAATTCACCTCTTTCTTGATTTTTTGCAACTCAAGATTTGAAGAAATATCAAGCTTGATATCTCAATCACAATTGATTTTTCTCCAAAAAATCATAAAAAATATAGGAAAATATTTATTATTTGAGTTTTAAATTGATTTCTATAAAATCAATAAAAATAACCCCTAAGCATATGCCTATATGATTTCTTTAAAATCATAATAAAAGAAACACAACCTATAGTCATATATTTTATCTCAAAATATAAGGCATAGCTTGGCCTAGGGAAGAAAAAGGCTAAGGTATTTAATTGGTTTTATTTGAAATCAAAAGATTATGAAATACTTGCATAAGGCGCAAAGCTAAGCCATAAATCATACTCTAAGCCAATCAATAGAAATACCAAAAGGTATTAAGGGTCATTTTGACCTAGGTATATGTTATGAGGAAACACCAAGGCATTGCATATGACAAAATATCAAAACCAACTTAGGGAAAAATGAAACCCTAATGACAAAACAAGCCAACCCTAAAATATCAGCCTCATTTTATAGTTGGTTTTTTGGAGAAAATACTCTCTATTGGAAAATAGAGCACCGCCACCATCAAGCTAGGGTTTTGAGCAGTGAGATGTGAGATCTATGGCCATCAATCCCTCTGTTAGTCAAATCTCCATTAGAATGTATTGATAAATTGTTTTTAAGCCATTTCATGGCTTCTTTGCACCATTTTTAAAATAATTTTGGCCTCAAGGTTGCAACCTTTGACTGTAATGTGATGGCTTTTGATGTATTCTTATGTCTCTTTTGTGTTTTTTTTGTTTCATCTCCATTCAGTCGCCATAAGAATCGACCATGGGCATCATGAGCTCAAATTCTGAAGCTTTTCTTCTTGGATTTTGTGGTGTCTTCAACACAACGACAAAGGTAAGTGAATGCTTCTCCATCTCCAAGCATTTCCCTCTTAAATATGCCCAGTTTGAGCTTCAATCTGAAAAAGAATGTGTTTTATATTACTCAGGCCGCAGCCATGCTTGTAGAACTTCATTTTATTGGTTTTTGAAGAGCTCTAAAGCTCAAACTTTGTATTTCGATGATATCTTGTATTTATACCTAAAACCCCAAAATGGATTTGTTTGAAATAGAAGGAAAATCCCCTCTAAAGGCTACGGCTAGCAATCATAAATTTGACAAAAGATTTCTTTGCATTTGTTTCTTTTTTATGGGGCTCTGAAGCTTCCAGTGGCTTTGGCCATTCATGTATTTAATCCATTTTCTGGGCTCGACCCATAATGTACAAAATTTGAAACTTTGCTATTCCAATTTTGGGTTTGATCCATAATGTACAAATGACACTATTCCATGCATTTTTGATTTTGAGGTGAAGACCCCAAGTGGCTATTCTATTTTTAAGAGGAAAATGCTCTCGAGGCTTCGGCCATGAATATAATTCTTGTTTTTCTATAGCAAACAACCATAATTTGATGTATATAAAAATAAAAGAAACCTTATAAGGAAATGGTCTTCTCAAAAAATGCTCCACTATTCTATTGCTTTGATAAGAATAACACAACACTATTCTTTCCTACATTATGCTCCTTACAGTTGTTCCTATAGCAAAGGGCATCATGTAGCTCTATACTATAGCTTCATGCTACTCTTCATGCATTTTTATAATTTCAATGAAACATATGTAACTAATATGAATATTGTTCAATAACACATAGAAGATCTTGAAATGTAATATTTACCATGATATCTTTGAGGTTGCTCAAAAAATTTAGCTTACAGTTTTGATTAGTGAACTCATATGTATGCATGTTCACTCTTTAAAAAATGAAAACACCTAAAGCTTGTAAAAAACATCTCGGAATAGCATGAATATCATTTACAAAGCATTATATGACAACAAGAAAGCATTTAATTTTGACAACATTAGAAGCTCTTAAAAAGGAAATTGATGCATTTACTTGATCATGCATTCCAATTGAGTTCATTGCTCACTCATAATCTTCACTTCATTGATCTCAAACTTGACTTTTATGAGTGAACAATGGACTTGATTGTTTTAATAGTTGCAATGTATTCCTCCTCCTTAACTGGCTCAATTTAGTTTGATGATTATATTTCTTTACTCAGCCTTCATTTGTATGTTGAGGGGTATCATGTCAAGCTCTACCCTTGTGGGAGCCCATTTTACACCACATGTTGATATGTCTTCATGAAATTATTTTCTACATAGCTTTTCCTATACCTTCATAAGAAACAAACAATGTTAGCATAAAACAATGAAGTTTAAAAGGTTCCATAATGTGACATTTCATTTTTAGGCTCTCATTATTATACTCTTCATTTTAGTTGATTCAATGCATTGCAAGCAATGACTTTATATCTATGTTGGTAGAGTGCATAGTGTAGTTCATATCTAGAGCTCTAACAATCCCTTTTACATGATGCAAGCTCACTCGAAAGTGGTAACAAGGGCGAGACAACTGTAAGGACATCAACAGAAAGCCGACAAACAGGAAATGATGGATATGCCCTATGTTATTTGCTTCTTTCCTTATCTTCAATTGTATAATTCATTCCTTGTAATGAATTGTTTTGGCTATCTCCATAGCTTGCGTGGAACCTTTAATTCCTCTTTTCATTTCCATTTTGAAAATAAATGTAATTCATTGCAATCTTGTATAATCATTTGCATTTGCAAAACAAATGAAATACTGAAATGTGAACAACATTGTAAAATAAATGAAAGCAATGGTTTTTCTTTAATCATTTATGTATTTTGTTTTTGTATTTCATTTATGTTGCTAGCACTGAATAAAATCTAAAACTATGTTCACTAAAACAATTGCATAACCGAAACTTGATAAATCTGATGCAAACAATAATTTAAGAAATGTGGAAATTAACTGAACTTTCACTTTAACATAAATCCAAACTAATTAGCTATGCCGATTGAGTTGTAGTGAAAATTGGTAACATTATCCTTGTTTCCATTACAATAATATGGTTGTTGTAAAGAGGATTTTTTTCAAGATTTTAGAAAAAAATTGAAAGATTTATAGTTTAACCTAATCACAGTTCAATTGAAATATGAGCCCACATGGTGGCTTATGACCTAGCTAAAGAGAATCATGAACAATGACATTTAATAAGTTCACACTCGAGCCTTGACCATAAGTAGAAGCTAAAAATAGCCCAAAGAAGAGGTATAAATATATGTTGATGCAACCCCTATCCCTACTCCTTCACAATCATATCAAATGTTCTAGAAGAAATTTGTTGCATATCACCTATAATTAAAAAATGCATTCTTTGAAGAAGCTAGGTTGGCGTGAATATAAAATAAGTAATTGGTGAAAATATGGGCAAGAAGTTGGGCACATGGTGGACAAACTAAGTCACTTTTCCTTGGGTAACAAATGGGATGACATATATGAGAAGGATCATTTCAATCCTACCTCTTCCTTCAGTCCAAAAAATCCTGAAATCCAAGTGAAATAGCAATAATAACATTTGGTGATGAAAAAGGAGAAAAAATCAAAACCTCCAAGTTTCCAAACCAAGTAGCTAATTACATAGATAGATTTGGTACTAGAAAAATTCACAACCTATGCATCTACTCAACCATATATTTCATTTAAATGTATCTTGACCCCACTGCAATGAGTATTTCAAAGAAAAAAATAGAAACAATTAACTCTAGTTCTTATTGAAGAGGAATCTACCTAAAATATCCTACTATGAAGAATGAGAGGTTCCATCTCCACAAAATTAACTATCAAATACATTGTAACTAGCCAAGAAATAATATTAAAATCAGCCAAGACAACTAAGGGGAAAACTAATGACTCCTTTGAATCTTAGTAGGTTCCCACCACAAACTAGAGCTTATTTTAGAATACCATAAGCAAAGGTGAGGACCTAGAATAGGAGAAGGAAAAAAATTGAGAGAAGTAATGATCCACTTATGAAAATGGGGTATGAAAAGTAGAAAACAAAATAACAAAGCATACAAGAGCCATTAGAGGTTTGTATAGAGAAGGTACAATAGGTTACACTATAAATATCTATCTCCCCTCTCCTCCTAGCTTTATCCCTTTTAAATTCTTCTTTGGATTCCATATTGAATTAACACATAAGTAAATGATAAATCATTGGTGAATCATTTTTTGAAATATTGAAGTTGTTTAGCATCAACTAATAAAGTTGTTTAGCATCAATCAATAAATATTCAAGACAAACCATGAAGGAGAGCAATGAGCAATGCTAGGGCTAACCAATTAATAAGTATACACATGAATAAGTGAAGCATACATGTGAATAAGTGAAGCACAAGTACTCAAATACACGTAAGCCTTGAAGTATACACATGAATACATAGTATACACATTAATACAAAGTATATGCATGAATACAAGGTATACGCATGAAAACACGTAAGTCACAAAGTACACATTGGATTACATGTAAGTCACAAAGTATACATGTAAGTTGTAAAGTATACACTTGAATACACGTAAATCATATCTATTGAACCGTGGATTTATAATGCAAATATTGACACCATCAATAAAAAAAAATTGTATTAACCAAATATCCATGTAGGCATACATCAATATATGTCGATATAATTATAATATATATATAAAATAGCCATATAGGCTTATAAGAATGCCATATATGCATACAATGTCAAATATATGAAATACAAAATGTGTCCAAAAATGCCATATACCTGCATACAACAATGGGCTCTGGAATCAAAATTCATTGCCCTCCAGGCTCTTGAAACAAACTCTTGCCCTTTGTTAGTTAGTCAGATGGCAATAAGTTTGTCACTCATTTACTCTAAGGTCAAGGAGTGCTCTTGGTGCTCCTCTTAAGGTTTAGTTCCTAATCAAGCCTTACCTATTACAATAACAAGTAAAGACATTAATTTATATAGAAATTACATTATAAAAAATGATATATTTAACAAAATAATCACTTATCGCTGCTAGATGATCACTCACTTCGAGGGAAATATTTGCATGCCCATGTTGTGGAAAGTTGAAGCCCTATAGAAACCATCCAAAGAGAAATTAAACTATGAATAAATAATGGTTTGATTTTTCACTAACTAACAACTATAACAACAAAAGTAAATTGAAATTTAGTAATCTGCCTCATAGGTCCCGTGAGAGGCATTGAGGAGTCTATAGCAGAAGAAACACCAAGCTCCATTTCCCTATGAACATCTGGAGTTTTTTTCTCTTGCAACATATGAAAATAAAACAACAAATTATTCAATCACGAAAACTACAATAGTGATGCACATCATGGCTTATAATGTATGAGACAATGAACAAAATTTTGAGTACTTATTGAACTATATATTTCTTACTATCATGTTTACTATTTTCTCTATCCATAGCTTGTTTGAAAGAACCTGTTTTAGGCTTTTATCCATAGTAGCAAGGCAGTGGACCATTTGATAAAATGCTTTGGTAGACATGTACGAGAAATGTGGTAACATAGACAAGGCAGTGAACTATTTGAAAAAATGACTCAAAGAAATGTGGTCTCATGGTGATGGAATGTCATGACAAACAAATGTGTCATGGCATTCCATCACCATGAGACCACATTTTGTTGAGGAATTTTTTCAAACAATTCATTACTTTTTCTATGGTATTATGATGGGATGGGGTGGATGGTATAGTGTGGTATTGGTTATGAGATGGAGGGCGATCATGACATGAAGAGGGAGGGGTGGGGATATGAACAAGTGGAATAAGAGGTGGAAGGTTCCATGGATTATTAAATTGATGGTGAGGATGAGGACCTTGAAAAGAAATTGGAGGGTAATTTTTGCTAAAGGCTTGGTTTATATTCTTAAGGAAGTGAGTAGTTTGAAAAAATGCCTCAAAGAAATGTGGTCTCATGGTGATGGAATGTGATTCCATCACAATGAGACAACATTTCTTCGAGACATTTTTTCAAACTACTCACTGTCTTTTCTATGCTATTGCTTACTATTATACTTTGATAGATTTTTTCTAAGCATCCATAGTTTTGTTTGGAAAGCACCTTTTTTAGGCTTTTAGCCATAACAACAAGGAAGTGAACTATTTGATAAAATGCTTTGGTAGACCCCTATGGAAAATGTGGTAGCATAGAAAAGGTATTGAGTTGTTTGAAAAAATGCCTCAAAGAAATTGGGTCTCATGGTGAAAGAAATTGGGTCTCATGTTGATGGAAATCACCATGAGACCACATTTCTTTGAGGCATTTTTTTGAAAAAACTCATTGCCTTGTCTATGCTATTGCTTACTATTATTCTTTCATATATTTTTTCCAAGCATCCATAACATAGACAAGGCAATGAACTGTTTGAAAAAATTACTTAATAAAAAGTGGTCTCATGGAATACCATGACAAGAAAATGCAATTTTCAACTACTCCTAGTTATTACTTATGCTATGTGAATTAAATGCATCATTGCTTATGTTGACTTTCTAAACAACTATATTGTAATTGAAATTTTGTCATCTATCAACATCTAGTTATTAGTTATGTAATGTGAAGTAATGCTTTGAGTTTGAAAAATGTGCAATGTAATGTAATCAATGATATGAATATAAAATACACTAATCTATTAAGTACAATTCATTAGTTATACTCTTTATTCTATTACCTTTGTGAATGTTTGTACAACTGCACTAGCACTGGGAGGTGTTCCTGCGAAACCTCCAATATTAACCTATTCAACATCCAAAATTAGATATTAGAATACCATTCATATAAGAATGCTATTCACATGCAATATTTATAATTGTTTACTAGTTACATACCTCAGTAGTAGATGTTGTGGAGTAATAAATAGGTAGAGGGCCGATGTATCTAGTATCAACACTGTGACCCTAAAATTTTATTACAATCATTTTAAACTAAATTAGTTAATCTTGCATTTCAAAAATGAAATTTAATAAATTAAATTCATTGAACATGCTAACATGCTTTTGAGTATCGACGTTGAAAGCCCCATTCAAAATGTCATTTTCCATCGCCAACTCTCTAGCTACAAACGTATCCTACGCACTAGCCTCCTGACTATTTGTGGGGTCATATGTACAAGTCAACCCGCAAACCTGAAAAAGAATGGGGTGGAAGCCTACCCCTTGAACTCTCCCTCGGATGTTGTTGTACTGCAAGACTGGAATGTTGGATAATAATTTGGGTCAAAGACTTGATAGACTACAAAGTGTCCACCTCAGCACTCTCCTTCCTAATGGAAGGGATAACAATGTGCTCATAAGTCGGCCTAGCGAGTGCTCATCTCCTTGCAATTACAGATCCTGACATGCAATTGATCTATCTTGTGCCAACCCTCTACCTCTCCCCTGAAAGTCCCTCATATCAAAATAGTTGGGGATTTTGTTGGGGATGAACTCACAATAGAGTTTCCTCAAGAAATATTGGGGGACCTCGTTAATGTTACATGGTGGATAGTCAAAAACCATCCACCACCTATCCCAAACATTGTTCCTAATCCCTTGGTGGTGGTACCAGTGGATAGTAAACCTCTTGCTATTAAGTTCAAGAGTTTAATTTGTGTGTGGGTCAGTGAATAGTGAGCACAAATCATATTTTGTATTTTTTTCATCTTTTACTTCTTTATATGATAATTTATCCACATAAAAATTCCTACACACCTGCAAGTCCTATTTGCCCAACTACTTAATTGTTTGTTGATCACATCTACATGTGTTAACATGGCTTGAAGTGAAATCGAAAGTGTGATTCTTTCCATAGTTGAACTTATAGGATCGTTTAACCTTATGATTAACTCAATCTATTTTTTGTTGTTTTCAATTTCCCCCATTAAATTTTGTTGAGTACCACGAGGATGTAGAGGAATTGTTGGAGGAGTTTGTTCCTATGGTTGTTAAGGATTTTGTTCATGTGCTTGTTCACTAGGAGGAGAAGGATTTTGAGGTTGATTATTATCTCCTAAAAATTAAAGAAATAAACATAAAAAACAACCTAAATTTACCTATTTAACAACAAATTCACAAAAAAACAAACAATGCTCACTTATTCAACCTCCCCATTGATGTGGCAACATTTTGACGATGAAATTGCAAGTTTTGATGCTTCCAAAACATGAGCATGGAATAGTAGGGTTTGATGGATGCAGCAAGAAAATACAACAGTGAAAATGAAATGAAATGGCTTGCTTTTTTTTAATTTAAGCTATAACACGCTCATGTTATAATGGAATGAAATGGCTTGCCTTTTTTTAATAAGCTATAACGTGCTCACAATGTAGCCTTTCAAAAAAAAATATATATTGGCCACAATTTGGCCCCCCCAACTTTTTGCACCCGCCCTAGGATCAATTACAAGATCTCATTGGGAAAACTCACTAAAGTCTCATAAAAAATCCACACTAGGTAAAGTCACCAATGTCTTACAAAGGATCATCCTTGGGAAAACTCACCAAGGGCATAACACATGGAATCCCCATTGGGAAAACTCACCAATGGCATATCAACAACAATCACATGGAAGGGAACACATCATCCCTTAGGTACTACTCAAACTACACTAGGATTAGATATTAGAGAGCAAGAGAGAGAATGTCATTGCAGAAAATCATGTAAGGCTCATCACATAATTGAGTATCCTCTCATATGAATGAGGGTACTTTATCTTACATGTCTTATGCTTGAATTGTGAAACTTGCCTTCATTGATCATCCTTAGCCTATACGAGCACTCAAGGTATGCGAGGGATATCCATTATCTTGGCTAATTAATTTCCCATATTCCATTAGCTATCACTTGTTAATC
>VDFB02118346.1:0-14035 GCA_007258455.2 Sequoia sempervirens | reverse complement strand
TTTCATGTGTGGGGATGGGTGGCAGGTTATGTCGAATAGGAGATTGATATTGTGAGAGTCGTATTTGGTTGGGAGTCATGTAACGTAGGTAAGAGATTTCGAGTTGGGTGGGAAACTATAGCTTAATGTTGTTATTGTTTTGTAAACTAATCTAACCTTATTCTAGTAAGTTGATTAATTAACTATATTGAAACTATTGTTATAAACACAAGAATGAAACTCTAGATGAATATATAATTAGATTATGACATGTGTCTTAATCTTATGACTTGAGACAAAAAGTCACATGACCTAAGTAAGCTTAAGTATGCTAGTGTAAATAAGTTCTAATAATAATTAATTAGGTGATTTCTATTTTTCACTCTAACACCCCTCTTAAGTGCAACTTAGAGAGTATGATGAAATGCAAAGATGCACTAATGATGAGTGTATGGATGGGTCTTGACTACAAGGCTTGATGAGGTGCCCATGTACAAACAAATAAATCTCTTATAATCAAAGAAATAGAGAAAACCTTGCAGGAAAAAACTTCTCTCCAAAAAAATATAAACTAGCATGTACTTGTGATCAAAGAAAGGAGGACTCAACATAACCCCCTAATTGTTATTTTTTTCACAAATGTATAGTGTATATCCCCCCTAGGATAGAAAAGATAGAACTATGAATCCTCCATAAAGAAGTAGTTGATGTGTCATGGGTGAGATTTTGAAAATAGAAAGCAATCCATAGCCTACAAACAATATTTCTCCCTTTAGGAAGAAACAAATCCATTAGTGATTATAGAAGCCATTCTCATAATATGGATAAATAGGGAATCCTAATCCAAATGTGTGTCTATGAATGCAACTCTTGTATTCTCATGCTAAAAAAGGTGACTCCTCCAAAATACAAACTAAATGTCCAATTAAAGAAGTGGAACCAAGAGGGAAAATTTTGAGTTACATTTAGAAACATTGAAGATGTGATGACATCATTTCCATCAAAGAGAAGATTTGAAACTTCTAATGAATACTCCACATTAGCAATGTGAAACTCCACAAACAAGGATGATGTGTCTAATATATAGGAATCCCAAGTGGCTATGTCTAGAAGACAGTGAATGTTTTGATGCACTAAATCAATAGAGGCCATAGATATAGTGATACCAATTAGGATAATGAACCATGCAAGAAGGACGATCCATAATATTTAATATTCACCAACACAAATGTAAGAATTTTTTGAAGCTAGTTCAAAAGAAGGAAATGTTGTCTATCTTGTATGTAGTCAAATAATGGAGACACTATCTAATGGAAAGATAATTTAAGGTAAATATAAATCATGATAGTCTCAAATAATTCTTAAAATAGATGTTGTCATTTTAATATAAAAAATGGGCCAAAAAGATGTTGGATATGACTTTTAGATCATATATAATAGAGAAAAAAATATTGTAGTCACATATGCTCTATCTAGGAAGGATGAGTCCACAAAGTCACTATTGAATTCCATGTACATATTAGAGAAAGATGGACTAAATGAAGAATGATAAGAGTTAGAGAGGGACATGGAATTGGATACTCAAAATCTCATTGAGAAAATAAAACAATATTTAAGTGTGTTAGATAAGTTTTTATGAAAAATACTTTACAATGCAAGGACATGTTGTACATATGTAAGAAATCAAAACTTAAGTTTAATATTTTGGTACAAATACATTCATTTTCCAATAGGTATGAACTAAAGATTATTAAATAAATATCATAGAATTAATAATAAAAAAATTGGATCTCAAAGGGGATATTCAATAATTTACACTAGAATGCATGGTATACTCGTAAAAAAGAATTTAGGTCTTCTACAACCCTCATATATTTTAAGCTAGAGGTTGAAGGAGTTATCCATGGATTGCATCATAGGTTTTCCTTGGTTTGAAGGAAAAATTCCATCATGGTTGTTTGGGATGAACTCACCAAAAAATGCATATTTTTGTGATTTGTCACTCCTAGTTGTAACAAGCTTCATAGATTCTGTTCAAAATTTTCATGGGATTTAAAAAGTCATAGTCAATGATCATGATTATATATTTAAAGTAATTTTTAGACTAAATTATTTTCATGTTTGGTCACTTAAGCTTGCTTGTAGCTCATCATATCATCCCTAATCAGATGGATGGGATCAAATGGAATAATTCTCTAGTTGAAGATGCTACACAAGAGAATAAAGATTTAGTGCAAAAACATCTACAATTGATCATTGCTGAGGACAACACTTCTTTAAAGAGGAGACTATTGCAAGTATGAAGGTGTTGTCATTGATGTCAACAAGAAGTCTACTGACTGATGTTGTCATTGATGTCAACTATGGGATGAAGATGTTGAGGATATTGAGAAAATTGTGAAAAAGAGGAAAACAGGTTGTGCATGTGTAGTTAAAACCTTGAGGAAGTGTTGTAAGTACATGGAGCTATCTTTTTGTTATAGTGTTTGAAGATGAGTTGGAATGGTGAAATGAGCTGAGATGTTGTCTCTGGTACTTGGTTTCCAAGTGCTTTTGAGGAAATTTGATAAATAGAGAAAATTGTGTTGTGTAAGTGGTCAATGTGTTCCCTAGTATTGTGTTCCACGTTTCTTCTGTGTTGATGTTATGCCTGTGTGGATCTTACAGGTTATTCAAGGTTGTCAGAGGTTGTTATATTCATAATTTGGGTTTCTGGATTGTTGTAAAGTGCGAGATATTTTCACCAGTGTGTGAACCAATTGTGTAGTGATGCTTTATGTGTCCTGGGAGAAATGTATTTTCTCCACATTTCTCCTCTGGTTGGCTTCAAGTTGTATGAATTTGGGAAGTTGCTTATAATGCTTGTATCTTTTTGTATTCAATATTTTACTTGATTTGATGCAGTACAGAGTGAGTTTCATTTATCAGTATGTAAGGGTTACCAATTGTTTTGAGTTGAAGTATTTGAATGATGCAAGGTTGATGAAGTGTTTGATGAATCTCAAGTAGTTCATGAATTACTCTAGATCGTGTTCAAGTGAATTATGTTGTCTAGGAGTTTCAAATTGATTTGAGAAAGCGTGTACTTAATGTTTATGGTGTTTTGCACGGGTATTGGTCGACCTTGTGTTTAACACTACATGTGAGCTTATGAAAGCATGTTGAGGTGTGTTTAAATCTATTTGGGTTCTAATTAAGGATTTATGTAGGTCACCTTCGTTCCTATCCACCGTGGGAATGTTTAGGTGTCGACCTATTTTGAATTTGTACATATAACAACTAGTTTTTGACATTTGAGAAGGTTTTTGAGGTTGAGGTTGATATAAATGAGTGCGGTGTTGTTGTAAGTTGTGGCATAAATGAGAAGTGAAGTGAGATAGATGTAATATCAATGCGAGAGAAGTGTGTGATGCGAATTTGAGTAGAGCGGTGTGAATTTTAGTGTTAAGGTTCCTAAAGGTAGTGAGTTGAAGGCATCCAAAATCATTCAAGCAAGGTTGTGAGATTGTTGGAGAATTGTGGTGGATTTCCTTGTTGCATTGAGAAGTGTTCTCTATATAACATTCTTCTTCTATCTTCTTGTATCTCTTTTTGTGGTTGTGAGCCCTTTTGGACAATGTGTCCTATTCTGGCAGTGAACCCTTGTACCGATTTTGCAATTACTTATATTGTGAGCTAATCCTCACCATGGTTTTTCCCTCATTGGGTTTTCCATGTAAATATGGTGTTATCTTGTGTATGGTGTTGTGATTTCAGTTTTTGTTATGTGCATTCCATATTTAATCATACTAACAGAATAAGGGTTTAATAAATGCATGTGGATCTTATTATTGTAGAGGGTTTTGAATGTTTAATTTGATACAACTAATTAACCCCCTCTTAGTTGTCTTGTTCATTTCAACAATTGGTATCAGAGCAAGGTTCCTTGGAGAAGAGCTTAATTGCTTGAGGTAGATCCAGGATGGCGAACAAGATTGCTTTAGAATGTCCTAGATTCGATGGCTCGGATTATGCATTTTGGAAGACAAAGTTGGAAGGATATCTGTCAGCTCAAGGATATGAGATTGAGAAGGCTTATTAGACTACATACACTCCACCTCCAAATGGTCCAAGTACAAGTGCAAAAATCAAGGCTCATGAGATCAATGCTAAGGATAGATTTATTACGGTGAATAGTCTTTCAAATATTGAATTACTTAAAGTTATGAGTTTGAAGACTACTAAAGAATTTTGGGATAAGCTAGGAAACATTTATGAAGGAGATCCAAAGGTCTTGAAGAAGCAAGTTGCAAGAAACACAGAGAGCCGCAGGTTTAGAGATAGATACTGATAATAGAGGAAAGAAGCAATTCAAGAATGCATATATAGAGAGTTGATGGTGTTAATTAGTCATGGTTATAGTTGAATAAATGGAATCTCTCTGATTCTTCTGGTGCAGTCAGTGAGTGTCAGTGCAATTAGAGAAGGTTAAAGATTCAAGTGAAGATCTTTATGATTTGCAAGCTAACTTTGTGAGGAAGATGAAAAAGGGCACCTATAAGTACAAAGGTAAATTACCTTTCAAATGTTTTAGCTGTTGTGATATAGGTCATTATGCTTCAAGATGTCCAAAACAAGCTCTAAACAATAGGAACAAGGAAAATAAAGGGAAAATGATTAAGAGAGCTTACTATGTGAGAGAAGATGTTGGTATTTATGGTGATGAATCTAATTATGGAGATTTTGATGACGATGCATGCTTGTTTTTGGAATCTACTTCTACAAACTTTGAAAGTTGTGTAAAGGATGGTGTTTCAGAGAAGAAAGATAAGGTTGAAGGTACTTTGGTTTTTGATTTTCATGCTAAACTGGATAAGAATTATTGGGTTGTTGATAGTGGATGCTCTAATCATATGTCTAGAGATAAAAGTAAGTTTGTTAAACTTGAAAAGTATGATGGAGAATTAGTTAAATTTGGAGATGATTTAGGAACTAATATTTGTGGAATAGGTTCAGTTAGTTTTGATGACAAGCATAACACTAACAATGTTTATTAAGTTAATGGTTTAAGGCATAACCTTTTGAGTGTTGGAAAAATTTGTAACAAAGGATACAATCTTGTGTTTAAGGATGAAACATGTGAGATCAGAAGAGGGTTTGGAACTGTGATTGTTGTTGGTAAGAGAACAGATGGAAACATCTATCACCTTAAGGGTGTTGATGGTCATTGCTTTATGTCTCAGATTAATGATAGTTGGTTATGACACTGGAGGATGTATCACATGAATTTTGATAATCTAGCAAGAATTAGTTTAGTTCATGCAATAAGAGATTTACCTAGAATCACAAATCCTATCAATGTTGTTAATGAAAGTTGTCAATTTGGAAAACAAACAAGGAGAAGTTTCAAGGAAAAGGAACAATTTGCTACCAGACTACTGGAATTAGTACATACAGATCTTTGTGGTCCTACAAGGGTGAGAAGTCTACAAGATGATATGTACTTTATAATTTTGATAGATGATTACTCAAGAATATCTTAGGTTACTTAAATTCTTAGAGAAAAATTTGATGCATTACATAAATTCAAGGCATTTAAAGCTTATATGGTTGAGAATGAAATGGATTTGAAAATCAAATTTTTAAGGTTTGATAGAGGTGGTGAGTTCACCTCCAATGAGTTTAACATTTTTTATGAAGTTCATGGAATAAAGAGGTATTTGTCTGCCTCTAGAACTCCTCAACAAAATGGAGTTGTTGAAAGGAAAAATCAAACTGTTCAAAAAGCCACAAGGACTATGATGAAAGAGGAAAATTTATCGAAAGTCTACTGGAGAGAAGCTATTCATATTGTTGTTTACATACTCAATAGAGTTTAAACTTAAGCTAATAGCACAAAGACTCCCTATGAGCTATGGTATGGGGGGTTTCCAGTATTGTGAAGTACTTTAGAGTGTTAGGAAGCAAATGTTATATCAAAAAAGAAGAAGAAAACATAGGAAATTTTGATGCAAGATCTGATGAAGGTATCTTCCTTGGATATTCTATTAGAAGCAAAGCCTACATATGTTACAACAAAAGGATAAGAAAGATAGTTGAAAGTGCAAATGTTAAAGTTGATGAAAACTTGCAGAATTCAATTGCAGTAGATGGATATGTGTCAAATGAACCTAATTGCAGAGGAGTTCAGGAAGAAAAGGTTGATAAACAAGAAGTTCAAAATGAAGAGGAAGAAGCTCCAGAGAAGACCCCTAAGTATGTTCAAAAGAATCATTCTGAAGATGAAATCATTGGAGATAAGAGGAAAGGTGTATTGACAAGAAGCAAAGCTACTAAAGTTGAGGTAAATATGTGTCTACTTTCTAAAGTTGAACCTAAAACAATGAGTGAAGCATGCAAAGGATGAACATTGGATGAAGGCAATGGAAGGAAAGAACTTATGCAAATAGAAAAGAATCAAACTTAGGAATTGGTTCCCAGACCAAAACAAGAACATAATTGGAACTAAATGGGTATTCAAAACAAGTTGAATGAAAATGGAGAATTAAGAAATAAGGCAATACTTATGTGTAAAGGTTACTCACAAGTAAGGAGTTATATACTTTAAGGAGACTTTTGCTCCTGTGGCTAGGATGGAAGCTATCAGAATATATTTTGGCACTTGCAGCACATAAAGACTTTAAAATTTATCAAATAGATGTGAAATCTGCTTTTCTAAATGGTGAACTAGAAGAAGTTTACATGGAACAACCAAAAGGATTTCAGTTGTCAAATCAACTGGATATGGTATGTAAATTGAAGAAGGCGCTATATGGATTGAATCAAGCTCCCAAATCTTGGTATGCAAGGTTGGACAGGTACTTGATACAACAAGGATTCAGTAAAGGTACCGCAGATAGTAATCTTTACTTCAAAATTAAGGAAGACAAAATCTTGATAGTAGTAGTGTATGTGGATGACATTATCTTTGGAGGAAATGAAGCTATGTGTAAGAAGTTTTCTAAAGAGATGCAAAAAGAGTTTGAGATGTCAATGTTTGGGGAGATGAATTTATTCCTTAGGCTACAAATCAATCAGATAGATAAAGGGATTTTCATTTTACAGTCTAAATATGTCAAAGAGATGTTGAAGAAGTTTGGAATGGATAACTCCAAACGGGTATGTACTCCTATGGTGACTAGTTGTAAATTGAGAAAAAATGATGAATCACACAAGGTTGATCAGAGCAAGTATAGATCTATGATTGGTGGATTTCTATACCTGACTGCTACTAGACTAGATACCATGCATGCAGTTTATCTTGTAGCTAGATTTCAAGAAGATCCAAAAGAAACATATGTTGTTGCAATGAAGAGGATATTCAGATACTTAAGAGGCACTCTGGATTATGGCTTGTGGTATCCTAAGGATATTGATTTCACATTAAGTGCTTATATAGATGCAGATTATGTTGATGATGGGAAAAGCACAAGTGGCAATGCATTCTTTCTTGGATGTAGATTGGTTTCATGGTTGAGAAAGAAGTAAGATTCAATTTCTCTATCCACTACAGAGGTTGAATATATTGCAACAACATCATGTTGCACACATGTATTGGGGACGAGACAAACATTAAAGGATATCATAGTTGAATATGATGAGCCTATTTCTATCTTTTGTGATAATACAAGTGCAATTAACATTTAAGAGAATTTAGTGATGCATTCAAGAAAAAAAACATATATCTATCAAGTATCACTTTCTGAGAGAGAAGGTTATGGAGGGAAAATGAGGTAAAGCTTGAATATATATCCAAAAAGGATCAGATTGCTGACATATTTACCAAGGCTCTTCCTAAGGATACTTTTGAGTATCTTTGGGAGAAGTTGGGGGTTATTGCCCCTCCTTTCTTGAACTGGATGCATATGGAGATGCATTAGTCCAATGGATCTATGGATCTATCTTTTTCTGGACTGATGTTGGTGGCTACCTCTCAGGGGGAGTAGGTAGTGTCACGTGTTGCTGATTTGTTTGGGTGTACTCCTAAGGGGGAATGTTCAGAGAAATTTTCTTGGTTCGGTGTCAAAGGGGAGAATAATGCAAATTTTTCCTTTGCCATTGATGTCATTGAAGGGGGAGAGAGAATCATGTGAAAAACTTATCTACTCAAGAGGAGAGAGAGAATCATGTAAGGTATCAGTGGAGAAAGTTGTGTATGTTGTCTAAACATTATTATCAAAGGGAGAGAGACTCCTATAAGGGGGAGAGAGTTCAAGAATGTTGTGCAGGCTATCTAATCTGGAAAAAAAAGAAGAGGAGAGTGTGTATGTTGTCTTGTCTTTGATATTTTAAATTTCTTTTCACATCTTGTGTTACCATCAATGGCAAAGGGGGAGAATGTTGCAAGTATGAAGGTGTTTTCATTGATGTCAGTAGGAAGTCTACTGACTGGTGTTGTTATTGATGTCAAGTATGGGATGAAGATGTTGAGGATATTGAGAAAATTGTGAAAAAGAGGAAAACAGGTTGTGCATGTGTAGCTGAGACCTTGAAGAAGTGTTGTAAGTACATGGAGCTAGTTTTTTTGTTGTAGTGTTTGAAGATGAGTTGGAATGGTGAAATGAGCTAAGATGTTACATCTCTAGTACTTGGTTTCCAAGTGCTTTTGAGGAAATTTGATAAATAGAGAAAAATGTGTTGTGTAAGTGGTTAATGTGTGCCCTGGTATTGTGCTTCACATTTCTTATGTGTTGATGATATGCCTATGTGGATCTTATAGATTATTCAAGGCTCTCAAAGGTTGCTATATTTAGAATTTGGGTATGTGGATAATTGTACAATGTGAGATATTTTCACTAATGTGTGAACCAGTTGTGTAGTGATTGTTTTCTATGGCCTAGGAGAAATGTATTTGCTTCATGTTTCTCTGCTGGTAGGCTTCAGGTTGTGCAGATTTGAGAAGTTTCTCATAATTATTGTATCTTTCTGTATTCAAGATTTTACTTGATTTGATGTAGTACAGAGTTTCATTTATCAATATGCAAATAAGGGTTACCAGTTGTTTTGATTTGAAGTATTTGAATGATGTGAGATTGATGAAGTGTTTGATGAATCTCAAGTAGTTCATGAATTACTCTAGATTGCATTCAAGTGAATTATGTTGTATGGAAGTTTCAGATTGATTTGAGGAAGTGTGTACTTAATGTTTATGGTGTTTTGCACAAGTATTGGTTGACCTTGTGTTTAACACTACATGTGAGCTTATGAAAGAATGTACTTGAGGTGTGTTTGGATCTATTTGGGCCCTAATTAAGGATTTATGTAGGTCACCTTCATTCCTATCCATCGCGGGAATGTTTAGGTGCCAACCTATTTTGAATTTGTATGTATAACGACTAGTTGCCGACATTGGAGAAGGTTTTTTAGGTTGAGGTTGATATATTTATAAGTGTGGTGTTATTGTAAGTTGTTTCATAAATGAGAAGTGAAGCAAGATAGATGTAAGATCAATGCGAGAGAAGTGTGTGATGCGAATTTGAGCATTTTAGTGTTAGGGTTCCTAAAGGTAGTGAGCTAAAGGCATCCAAAATCATTCAAGCAAGGCTGCGAGATTGTTAGAACATTGTGGTGGATTTCCTTGTTGCATTAAGAAGTGTTCTCTTTGTAACATTCTTCTTCTATCTTCTTGTATCTCTTTATGTGGCAGTGAGCCCTAGCTGTGAGCCCTTTTGGACAGTGTGTCCTATTTTGGCAGTGAGCCCTTGTACCAGTTTTGCAATTACTTATATTGTGAGATAATCCTCACTGTGGTTTTTCCCTCATTGGGTTTTCCACGTAAATCTGGTGTTCTCTTGTGTATGGTGTTCTGATTTCAGTTTCTGTTATGTGCATTCCATATTTAATCATACTAACAGAATAAGGGTTTAATGAATGCACGTGGATATGATTATTGTAGAGGGTTTTGAAGGTTTAATTTTCTACAACTGATTCACCCACCCTCTCAGTTGTCTTCTTCATTTCAATAGGGACATACTACACCCTTATCCCATTGCTTGTAGTGAGATATATGTAGCCAACTTGTGGCTAGAACAACCCTTAATTAAGTTGTATAATCATTTTATAGTCTTAAATATAGGTAGTTAAGTCAACCTAGGTGGCATCCAAGGCATAAACATGGTATATATACACAAGCTAGTGTTTACTTAATGATCATCCTATTGCAAATGGTGTTCTTATTAGAGACTTTTGGATAACGCCCTTCAAAGTGATTTATTATTCTCAAGTATATTGTCAACTATTTATAGAATATTTCCTATTATATTCTTTTTTGTGCAAGTTATTTCATTTAAAAAAATCTTTTTTAAAACACTACATTATTAACTATTTTTGTAGATTTAGTTTATATTTACATTTGATTACTAGTTTAGTTATGTAGACTTCATTATATAATATTTAAAAAATAATTAGTCCGCAATTCCAAAATACTAATATAGATATCTTAAATATGTCTATTTAAGCTATTTATAAATTAGAATAATTTTATTTACTATACACATGGACACTTAATAAACTAATGTATCTACATTGTTTAATATTTGATTTATTTTTCTTTAATATGTTTAGTTTGGTTAATTGTTTAATTATTTAAAGTTTATATCTTCACTCAACTTGTGTCCATCAAATTTTCTATTATATTTAACATAAAA
Organism: Sequoia sempervirens; assembly: GCA_007258455.2. Taxonomy (NCBI): domain Eukaryota; kingdom Viridiplantae; phylum Streptophyta; class Pinopsida; order Cupressales; family Cupressaceae; genus Sequoia; species Sequoia sempervirens. The sequence goes on along the minus strand of VDFB02118346.1, from coordinate 3,392 downwards.
AAAATCTTAAATTAACAAATTAAAATATTTTCTTTGTCCACTCATTTGAACTTTAAAAAAAATTAATTAACCTTTAAATTTAAACTTAAAAAGATGTATAAAGCGAGCATTGTGAAATATCTCTAGACATTAAAAAGATTTATTTAAACTTTAAATACTTTCTTTCTTGACTCCACACCATACTGCCATTGTGAAATGTCTCTCAACATTCATTATTATCATATATTTTTTTTAAAAAACAACAATTTTACATTAAAAAAAAAGTATACAAACAACTTCTTCCAATTGAATAGACAAATAATAGCTCATAAACAACTGCTAACTTATTTATACAGAATTTGTTCTGATATTTTAAAATATCTTATTATCACATGATTTTTTAGACAAATAATAGCTCATAAACAACTGCTAATTTATTTATACAAAATTTGTTCTGATATTTTAAAATATGTTATTCTCACATGATTGTTTTTCAAATAACAAAATGATGCATATTAAGAATATGTTATACAAACAACTTTCCATTGAGAAATAATACATAACCCTTATTTATTCAATTATATACAAAGATCAAAGATATGGGTTCTGTAATATCTTCATTGATCTAATCATGACGTTAGTTGTTGCCATTATGATGCACATTTACCTGCAAGTTTTGGATAAACGTTGCAGAGTGCCAAGCTATCAATCTCTTTTTACTTTGCTGCTGCTCCTTCACACTACTTTTATGACCTGCAAAACAGCAACTACATGCCTGAATTATTAACTGATATAGCCTCTGCAATTTCAGTCCAATCTGGTTTTGAATGCCCACTTGTACCATATTCAATCCAAATGAAACCATGTGAAGAAGTAAATTAGATTGGCCTGCTTTATATCTTCATAAGAAGAAGGGGAGAATAGTTAACGTAAGAGAATAATAATTTTATGTAAGACTAACAAAAACAACCAAAGCACCTTCTGCTTTCACCAATGTACAGGAAAAGAATTTTTTTGATGCTTTCCCATGACTGGTTTCAGAATGTAAGTGGGTGGGCAAAAGCATAAAAGGACATTTGAGGACAACAAGCATAAGATTATTATGTTTATGTGGAAACATGTAAATGCCACATGTCCACATTGAAAGGATTCTGCAATATGATTTTGATCACAAGAATACTTTCTATTATAAGAAAATGCCACACAACTTGGCAATCTTCATAGAATTTGGTAAATGGACAATGCAAATTATTTCAAATCAATATTCTGAAGGCCTTCTTTTGCTTTGTACTTAAAGTGTCTATATGAATATTAGACTTTTCAACAATCGAAATTCCATTTTCATTAAAAATGTTAAATAATTATTTTATTTATATTGATCAAAATTTAATTTTAAACATTAAATTGAATATGATATTGATCAATTAAAATATAAAATTAAATTTTCTAAAATAATATATAAAACAAAACATGATTACATGTTATATTTAAATATATATCAAGAATATTTTCATTTACAATTGTTTTTTATATTTTTTAATATTTTAATTAGAGTTTGTAACATATCATTTTTGAAGAATTTTGTGGATTTGTTGATGAAAAAGAAACTTTAATATATAAAGATGTACTTGAGTTTGATAGGGGTTTGTATGAATATGATTCTTGTTTTATTTTCATATGTTATATCAATTTTTTTGGACAATCTATGTTATTTGTATTTATTTCTTTTTATTATGTAATAACCCTCCTGTTTGCTAGTTGGACTCATTATTTTCTATGCTTTGATTTGATACTTTGATATTGTGATTGTACTATTATTGTTTGGTTTGGTGGTTTGGTGGTTTGGTTAGTAGACTATGTGGTGATTATGCTTATACATTTGAGGACATGGATATTTCTTATGATATTGTGGTTTGGTGATATTAGTTTGATTTTAGTAACATTGTGATGCATTGATTTAGTAAATTATGTTATGATATGATATGTTAGTTTAGAAATGCTATTTCATCATTTATATTATACTTGTTAGAATAAATGTGATGAAAGGACAGTATAGCATCACTCATTCATGAGTGTCTTGCTACGCTGAAATTTCTTCTCACAATGTAATGTTTTGATTTTATATATATATATATGTACATGTATACGACCTTGTTGGATGCAGGGATTGCAGGTACAGAGTCTTGGTTCCACTTGCTTCGATAGGACAGGGCGAGCACCAATAACCCAACGGCGTAATGTTGAAACATAGTTGACAAGGAAGTCACCCCGTCCCATGTGAAACCGTCCCGATTGAATGGTATTGTGTGTCGTTGTGTTGTCATTTCAGTAATTTGTTACTGTGGTTTGTGTAGTGTCTTGTTCGTATGTATTGTACGTTGGTATTTTATAAGTTGTGATTTATTTAATTAAATGGTGGTAATAATTGTTTATTATAATGTTAAATTAATTTGTATTTAAATATTTAAAAGTTATATTTTAAAAGTCACGTGTTTTAGTTAAATGTTAATTATATATTAAATTGTGTTTTGTTAATTTAATTAAATTACCTTGTTGAAGATAATTATAAAATAAATAAATAAAATTATGTGCATAGCAAGTAAAGCTTGCAAAAGGAAATTTAAAACAAAAAGTATTGATAAAAGGAAACATAAATAAATAAAAGAATAGAAAAGATAAAAGGATGAATGAGAATTAAGTGTTGGCTGAAAAAACTGGAATTAAATTAGATAGTTTATTTTATATTGGATTTTTTAGATTTTTCGAAAAGGAAAGAGGTATCTTTTATTTAATTGCATAATTGTGAGTTTTCAGGAAAAGGAAGATTCAAACAAAAGTTGAAAAAGAATAAAAATAAAAATAATGATTTTGAATGTTTAGATCTTCGGAAGTTTTCTAGAAAGGGGATTTGTCATTCTATTGTTTCATGTTTTGGGAAAGATTTTCTGAGTAGAATATTAGATTTGAATTTGAGCATGGTATTCTGGAGAGGAGATTCTGAAGAAGGAACGAAAGCTCTTCGAAAAGACTATTGGAATCAAGCAAGCTTCATCAAGAATCAACAACACAGGACTCCAGGTTCCCTCCTCTACCTTTGATTTCTCTAAATTTGCTAAAGAAATAAAAAAAATTATGGTTTGAATGAATTTGTGTTTGCAAAAGAAAAATCTATCTGAGATTTAGTTATCAATCTGTGAATATGTTTTGTATAATTTTGTATAAGTGTGTCATCTTGTGAAAGAAAATTCTATGGGGAAATTTAGGAATTTTTGTATCTCAAACTAGAAAGAAAAGCTATCGATCTTTAGTTAAAAATTACTCAATTTTATTGTAGCATTCTGTTGTGGAATAGATGAACCTTTTTATTTTATTTTTAACAGATTTGAAATATTTTTCCTATAATATATATATAT
>VDFB02118344.1:0-13145 GCA_007258455.2 Sequoia sempervirens | reverse complement strand
TAATCCTTGCAACTCAATACTGTTGCAAATGCTACAATACAATCTCAACAAAAACCCAAACCCTTATCCTTTTATCAAGACTTATGTTAGTTACAAAATAGGGTTTTTATGTCGGCCAATAGAAAAATAACGCCCCTGGACCTTGCAAGGGGCACTACCCCTTGACCCCATCTTGGGGAAACTACCCCCAAACCACCACAAGGGGCACTGATGCTTGAGCATGTCAAATAATTTGGAGGGAAACCGGGCTAATAAAAGTGGGGAAAATTTAACCTCCAAGTCTGATTAGGCTCCATATACCAGCATAAACTTGTATTGTTCGTTCAATTTTGGCCAACTTGGCATTCTAGTGCTATTTGTAGAGGAACTTCATGGATTGTGGATGTGTTGTGTAGCATGGTGATGTGGATTTGTGTCCTATTTAGCCTTTGATGTGGTTGTCCTTCACTTCTTTCCACCATGGAGGTGTTTGGTGCTAACCTATTTTGGTGTTGCACATTTTAGGTGCATATGTTTCATTAAGGCTAACATAATTGGGATTGTTTAGGTCAAAGATGGTATATAAAAAAGGTAAATTATTGAATATGTGTGTGGATCTATAGAAGGTGTGTGAAATATGTGAATTTGAATAAGTTTGGTGATCTAAGTGTGACCTTAATGCCTATGACTCCAATATAGTGAGTAGAAGGGTCTACATTTGTAGTGTGCTTGAAGTTGCTAGAGGTAGTGAGCCAAAGGTTGCAGATGTCATAAATTTTTAGTGGTGGATTTCTCTTGTTGCATTGAGATAGTGAATCTCTTTGTAACAATCTTCTTCTATCTTCTTTCTTCTTGGCAATGTGTCACTTGATAGTGAGCCTTTCTTCTTCTTTTGGATAGTGAGCCCTTGGAAATGAGCCTAATTATATTTGGTGTTGCAATTCATATATATGTGAGCAAATACTCACCATGGTTTTTCCCTTCTTTGGTTTTCCACATAAATCTAGTATTCATATGTGTTAGGATGTATTTGCATTATTATTTCATATGTCTACATTATGCTAATGCATGATAAGGGTTTAATGGTTGATGAGGGTTTGAGAAGATATGGATGGTTTGAATGTTTTTAAGTATACAACAAATTTTTCCCCCACATCTTAGTTGTCTTGTGCATCTAACAACATATACCCACATTCCCAATGAAAATAGGAATAAGCTAGAAAGGAAAAGTGAGAAATACATAATCGTTAGGTGCAATCAGGAGTCAAAAGTATATAGATTATATAATATTGAAACAAATGAAATACATATCAAAAGGAATATACGGTTTGATAAAGATATTGATAGTAATCATTCCCCTATACTATCTTCCTTTCCAATCTTGATTGAAGAAGATAAGTCTACTTATACTAATGATTCAAATCAAGGTGTGCAATCTTTTAAAAAAGGAGAAGGAATGCAAGTTGAAGTATCAAGTGAAAGTGATGACGAAGACACAAGACTAGAACTATTCAAGAAATCTACCAAGAAGGCCCCAGGAATATTTTTGCTAACTATGCTCTTATGACTAGGGTGATGCAGGTTGACACTCCAAGTACATATGATGAAGACAAATGAAAAGAAGAATGGGAGGCAACAATGTAAGATGAGTACAACTCTTTGATGAAAAATGAAACTTGGGAATTGACAACTCTTCCAAAAGGTAAAAATGTGGTTGGTTGCAAGTGGACCTAGAGAATAAAGTTCACATCAAATGGAACTATTGAAAAACATAAGGCAATGCTAGTGGCTAGAGGATTCTCACAAATAGAACGTATTGACTATATTGGAACCTTTTCTCTGGTTGCTAAAATGAGTTCAATTTGTACAATAGTTGTTGTAGCTGCAAAATTTGGTTGGAAAATGTTTCAAATGGATGTAAAAAGTGCATTTCTACATGGTGATATTAAGGAAGAAATTTGCATGCAACAACCACCAGGATTTGTTAAAAGTGGTAAAGAACATCTATTGTGTAGATTAAAAAACTCCCTATATGGTCTTCAACAAGCCCCAAGGGCATGGTACTCTAAAATAAATGAGGACTTTACATATGCAAAATTTAAAAGAAGTGAAGTTGATCTAGATGTGTATGTAAAGCATAGTGATGATAAAGTTGTTATCATTGTATTATATGTGTCCAAGATTTGATCATTATAGAAGATCACATACATAATATTGAAATAACTAGGGGTCGACTTAAGCAAACTTTTGAAATAATTGATCTAGGGTTGATGCACTATTTTTTGGACATGTAAGTATGACAAGAAGGAAGGGTCATTCTTTTACAAACCAAATATGCTCTTGATGTATTGAAAAAAATCAATATGAGTGATTGTAAACCATCTTATACACCATGTGAAGTAGGATTAAAATTGAGTTCTAACTCTACTCAAATGAGGTGGATTAAAAATTGTATAAACAATTAGTTGAGAGTCTTTTGTATCTCACCATAACTAGACCATATATTTCACATGTAGTTGATATTGTATCTAGCTACATGGAAGATCCACATAATTAGTATTGGAAAGCAGCTAAGGAAATATTAAAATATATTAAAGGCACTTATCAACTTGGAATTGAGTAAAAGTATGGATGAGAGCCTACTTTAATTGGATATATAGATTCTGATTATGTAGGTGACATTGATGATAGAAAATCAACTTTAGGATCATATATGTTTCGTCTTGGCTCAGGACCAATTTCTTGGAGTAGCAAGAAACAATCAATAGTATCACCATCATCTTTAGAAGCTAAATATGTTGGTTCATGAAAGGCATCTCAAGAAGCATTATGGTTTAGAAGACTACTTGAAGAAACACAACATCCACAATTTTTTCCAACTACTGTATTTTGTGATAATCAAAGCACTATCAAGCTAGCAAAAATCCTATATATCATGCTAGATTCAAGCATATAGAAGTACATCATCATTTTTTTCATGATTTGATTGAAAATCAATTGACGGAGTTAATATTTTGTGGAACAAAAGATCAAATTGCCGACATATTTACAAAAGCACTAGGTCCTATAGTGAAAATTTTCAAATTTAGAAACTTGTTACATCTCAAAGAAGTTGTATAATATAATAATTGTTATAATTATCCTCTCCAAATAAACATCATGGGGGGTGTTGGAGATAATGTTTTTTATGGAATGTATATAAAAAAGTGTTAGTGAAAGTGATAATATCTATCCACAATATTCAATCTATAAAGTATTTCAATAACATGTGTAACTTTACAAGGCGACTATGAAATTATTAAAGAAACTTAAAACTTATTGATTCCTCACCAACATGAGAAGACCGAAGAAGAAATTTATTCTTTCTATGTCATTCTCATTATTTGGAAACAACTTTTCTCTCCCTTAAAGTTCCTTGAACTACACAAAGTACACATCTTTTGAAGAGAAATAATTATGTAAATAAAGAGTACCTCCTGAGAATTTGCATGATAGGAAGAATAGAAAGGATGGGAGAAGTGTCTCTATTGGTAATGTGTTGAATGTGAGGTTTTAGATCCTTGTACGTGATAATATGCAAACCTTTCTTAAAAGCATTTGTATTTGTGCTTGTGTAAGGCCATACCCTTCCAGGTATTCTATGCTATTAAAAATTATTCATTTATATCTGCAACATTGAGGTCCAATGCCTACACAATCCCAAAGGATAATAAAATAATAAAAAAAGTTGCATAGGTTCAAATCATAGTTAGAAATTCAAGCAAACAAATGGCATGGGCTTTGTTCTATCATTTCTTTATGCCCAAGCTTGAAAAATAAAATTGATTTCAAATCAAATCGAGAAAAAATAAATGGAAAAGCATTGAAAAGGATGTGTGAGCTTTATAAATAGATCTTAATTGACACATTGTAGTTGCAAGCACAACATGCTTGTAAATGCATAGTTCTTTGACACAACTATACAAGGAAATCTAATCAAATATTAGTGTTCATGGATATTCTTGATAGAAAATATGATTCTATACTAAAAATATTAATATGATTCACAATATAGAAAATATGATTCTATCCTATGAATGCTCATAATTTTTTTGGTAATTGAGTTTATTTTAAGAGAAAGATGTTGACATAGTTTGGCATAATATGATTATGTTATGTAAAATATGTATCTTTATGAAAAAATAAATTTAAGTAATATAGGTTAATTTAATTTAATGCAAATAAATAAATAGAATTTACGTATAGCATTGATATTTTGATAATTTGTGATAATGAATAAATGGAAATGAATAATTATATTAAAATTAGTAATTGAAGTGTATGTTAAGATTATTGTAAATTTTGTCTAGTGTGTCTCATGATTAATTTTATGAAGTTCAATAATTGAAGAATACACTAGGACTATTATAAATTTTATGTTTTTGGTATCTATGTGGGGTCTTTATCATTTACTTGTTTTGTTTTCTTTCATTCGAAAACAATTATGTTGTTATCTGTGAAATGAACGCATGGTTCTCCATAAAGTTTTCTTATACCAAGAAAAACAATACCAAGCAGTTGAAATATTCCTTGTCCCATGCTTGCAAACAAACTTTAACTCAAAACTAATATTTTCGTTTAAAAGACTGCAAAAATCTTGTGTCAAAATCAAAAATCTACTATTTGAAATTTTCTATCAGCATAACCCTTACACCTCCTTCCCATACAAGTGCTAATATATTTAAACAATTAAAATGATATCACAAATGCATATTTTCTAGATTAGATTTTACTCGGTAAATCGCACTTTTAATATTACTTTTCCACGGATTTAAGAGCGTCGAGAGTAATCAGTCTATGACTGCTTCTACAAGAACGGAAACAGCGCCCTGAAAAATTACTCCGCCCACAAATTTGCCTGATTTACAGAGTATTTCCATAACACGCTTGCTTCGACTACGGCGTGCAATGCTACAAATACCAATATCTGAAAGCCCATGAAAATCCACTTTGGCACAATTCAAGTCCACACACATCCTGCACGCCGTCTCCTCGTACTGAAACACGAATTGGTCTTATTGCACTGTGAACAGTTGAACTTCTCATCCTGGTCAACAACAAGCTTCAGGCGATGATCTTTATGGCCGCCATAGCTGAGAAATTTAGGAAGCGCCATACACAGAGGATGAAGCCTCAAATCACGAGAAAGGGATTCGAACACAAACCCTCTGAGCACTCCTCTGCAGTCATCACAGTGGTGTCGAAGATGCGTTTTGGGGCGAAACTGAAGCGGATGGTTGCTGTAAAATGGATGCACAGACTCATCAGGAATGGCGGCGCACACCTCGTGCAGTATAAAGTCGGGGCATAAAGGGCATTTGAATCCAAAATTGGCTCCGTATTCTTTGCACCCACTGCATGTGTAAGGCTGAAGGCCTTCATACGAACAAATATTATGCTCATGGCGGCTGATGTACATACTACCCTCCTCATCTTCCTTGCTTAAGGTAGAAACCATTACTGCTCTCCGGATCCGCTCACAAATTCAGTAGAAAGGCGCACATTAAATAGAACAAGAGAAACCCAAAGTCAATCTCTGTAAACTTGTGCGAAAGCAGTAGGATAAACTCAGGCAATTTCCTGTGTCGTTGTCGTCGCAGTTTCCTCCATTGACCTATTCTCACGTTCCTCACCATCTATCTGACACACTAGACCCGCTCAATTGCAAGAAAAGGGATAGATTCATTCCGAGACCTCGATTACTTCTTTTCTTTTCTTTTCTTTCTTTTGATTACTTCTGTTCTTTTCTTTTCTTTCTTTCTTTTCGATTACTTCACCTCTTTTCTTTCTTTTGATTACTTCTCATCTTTTCTTTTCTTTCTTTCTTTTCTGTCAAATAAATGAAAAAAATTTAGTATATTTGGTGTTGTAAAGGAAACTACAATTTATTCTTTGTAGTTTTGTTTTTATGTTTTAATTTCTTCTAGTTCTGTATCGATTTTAGGGGTGTCATTTTGTATCTACACTTTTTTTAAATGTATAATATTATTTTATAAATGATAATCTGGACACTTATTTATCAAAAGAATATAATTTATTAGATTAATTAAATAAATATTTTCAATAAACATAAATTGACACAAGTCACTTAGAGTTGAGTAGATAAAATAGAATGGTAATTGTCAATTTAGGAAATTAAATAAAAGAGAGTGTATTTAGTTTGTGAAAAAATAATGAAGAATAACATTTTAATTTTACATTTAAATCAATTGTTTTAATGCAAGAAATATTTATTCTTTATGTGGAAGCCTCTTTGAGATCATAAGAGTCTTTAAATTCATTGTGGCTTAATTCATGTCCTACAAGATTGTTCTTTCTCACCACCTAAATGATATAACATATAAAATTTATAGAAGAATGAATTTATTGACAATAGATAAGTATGATCTATTTTGTTATGATCTTTGCTCTTCATTGATTTTTGAGGATTGGTAGATTTAAAAAGGATTTGGGGAAATTGCTAAAATAGCAAGGGGTAATTTCTCTTTAGGTTGAACTCCCTAATTAGAGAAACTCAAGGGTTATAAAATAATCAAAGTTGACATTTTTTGTCATGCAAATATCATCAAATCATTTGATGAGTTGTGTTCTTAATAGTGCTCCAAAATGAAGTGTTCCTAGAATGAATCTCCTTGAATTTCTTATAATATTTGGATTTTTAAATAATGTACACTTAATTGAGGCTTTGAATACTAAGACATAGCTCAACTAATCACTCATGTGTGTGCAAAGCTAGATCCTAATTACTAGTGGAATAGGCGAGATTAAAGAATGATCTAAAATTAAAATATATTATATTTTAAGTGAATTCCACATTGTACGAGATCAATCTTGCATGCCATAGAATTGAACCAAGATATGCAAGTGCTAATATTAGAGTGGGTGCAAGGATAAGTGTAATGCATGACATGACTATATAAGAATAAGTGAATATATGGATGAGATAAGGTGAGTGTTAGTATAGTGTGATAGATAATTATAATTCTAATGCATTATTTATGTCATGTTTCCAAATAGGTTGGATAAGGTATTTAGACAAGTAACCCATGAGAATGAAGCAATGAGAGATGGATAAACACACAACCCTTGTCACTATGATATTTTCTCTTTATTGATTGTTAGGAAATAACTGTATTTAGAAATACCTTAGATAAATCACTAAAATTATAAAGGACATGTTCTTGTAGGCTAAACCCCTTGATTGGATTATCTTGAAATTTGTATATATAAGAAAAATTAACACTCTTCAATTACACAAATGTCCTAATTTTTTTTGAAATGAGATTACTTGATCTTACTACTACTCCTGAGAAAAGTTCTTCTAGATTGAATCTTCATGATATAACATTTTCATGATGCAATCAATAATATTTGGATGTGTACATGATGCAAATTGAAATCCTTTAAATAATAATAAATATCTTAGCCAATTTCTTGAATGTGTATAAGATTGACTCATAATGACTAGTGCAATAGAAAATAGTCAAGAAAATTTTGAAATCCAAAATTTTAATTTTGAGGTGATTTCCATATGGTGTGTGATCAATATTCTATGCCATAGAAATTAACAAATACATGTAAACCCATGAAAGAAAGAAATGGTGTGAAAAGGCTTCCCACAATAGTATTTAAAGGGAGGTATATGAAAAAAATGTTATAGTTATAGAAAATAGTATACAATAAAAATTATTCCATGAAAGGATGAATATTCTCTCATAGTTTTCAAATGTCATAATGTTTATCATACTTGAACCCTCAAGTTGGGTGGTTCAAATTGGCATGTTAATTTACCCATTTAAATACGTTATATGGATTATAAGGTTGGTCAATATTCCAATGCAAGTAGACTATAATCATGCTCTTATATGTCATAAGAATATGTCAAAATTAGCTTTGATATTGCAATGCCATAGTGGTACTAAATTCTCTTATGACCTCTTAACACAACCAAATGTATCTAACAAATAGAAAATAATTCCAACATAAACTGGGTTACCTCATTTCAAAATATAGGGACACAATAATTAATAAATATAAATAATCAATAAATGAAAATGCTATAATGTAGGTTGAGACAATCTTTCCAACATCATCCCAATTTTCAAATACCTTTCAAAGAGAAAAGGGGCCTTCAACATTGAAATATAAGTACTATGGCTTGTGACACCCATAAACTCACTACAAAATTCAAAATTGGTATACAACATTCACCAAACTATCATCCTTCTCTAATATCACCATCTCATCCTCTACCATGTCACAAATAAATTGGTAGTAGACACCCATGTGATTCATTTTTTTAAGAAAGGTTAAGCTATTTACCAGAAGTATAACACTCTACCTATCCAATATAACTCTATTAGCTACTTCACATAGTCTCACACTATAGCACAATATCATAATCCAAATATACTCCTCAAAGGCATGCCATAGATTATGTATTGGATAAAATGATAATATCCTACCAATAACTCATCCAACAAATAGAACCACTAAATAAATTCAAAATATTTGGTAGATATTATATTGTTGAAATTATCTACCTAATCTAGTTGCAAAAATCTCCAAATATCCACTATATTGGTCATCTATAAAATCACCATGATGATAAATAGAATACTAAGAAGTAACCCACAAAATATGAAAACCCTCTTAACTGTGTCCTAATGATCTCATCTAGGGTTATCCATGAAATTACTAACTTGACTTTGATTTCTTGGGAAATATCTAATATGGTATAGACAATACTATGCATCAAACTCCCAAGGACACTAGCATAGGCTACTCAAGGATTGATCTCTATATCATTGTTTGAAGATATAATCCACTCAATAGATAACTTGCCCCCCATTAAAATAAGAGCTCTTAGATGTCTCCACGCCAACATGTTAAATCTATAAAACTATGATTTCACATATACTTTTTCTTTTCCAACCAAATATTTGTATCCATTGTATCTCTTTTAATCTATATTCGCAAAATGTACTTGGTTTCTACTAAGTCTTTCATGTTAAATTATGCTAAAATATAAAACTTCAAATAAAACATCACTCCCTTATTATCACTGAAGAATAATATACCATCTAACATTGGGTGATAACAAGAAGATAATCATCCATCTTATAATAAATAAAATGATCTAAACTGTAGATCTCAAATACTCTATCCGAACATAGAATATTAATAAAAAATTGCACTATGGTCTAGGTGATTGGTTGAGACCGTACAAATATTTTTTTAATCTACAATAAAAGGTTTCTTTAGCATTCCACAAAGTGCTCTAGTTATGTCAAGTAGATCTGTTCATCAAAGTTTCCATACAATAATTTTGGTTAAAAATTTAGAACCACATGCCACTTCTATAAAGAAAATGGTGAACACAAATATAGTTTTTCAATTGGAGTACCTACAAGTGAGATGTAGTTTCAAAATTTGAAAATTATTTAGACTAATGAGATGTCAAATTCTCATTGTAGTTTATGTTAATAATTTTTCTCTAGGTAATTTTTTAAAATTAGTTGGATATGTTTTTGTCAATAAATTTAAGAGAATATGTGTTTACAAATTCTATTGCTTAAAGCACATTCAATGGGATTTAGTACTTTATATATATATATATATATATATATATATATATATATATATATATATATATATATATATATATATATATATATATATATATATATATTTTTTTTTTAATTTATTTGTCACTTAGCTATGTTGAATATCTAGTAGATCGAGAAAATATTTATTTTTTGATAAAATTTATTTTTATATTAGATTTACTAAAAATAACATAGTTTCGATCTGATGAGACTTTTAGTATAAACTAATTATAATAAAAATATAATTTATTAAAAAGGTCTAGTGCATCATATATTTATTAAACTTTCAAAATATTTTTCAGTATATTTGAAATTTCTAGTTAGCCTTATGTTCAATTATAAACACATGCGTGCAATTCTAAAAAATAATATTAAAACTAATTAAAATATAAAAAAAAATATTGTTAAATTCTAAGACTTAAACCTTACTAATTTTTTTTGTTTTTTATGAAAGTATCCTTAGAGAAATTTAAAGTTGAAGTTCTACATTAGTTGATTTTCCTTGAAAGAGAAGTTTGGTTACCACATGGGCTATTGGCTAGGTGTACCATAGAAAAAAGGAAACTTGCTTGATTTGGGAATAATTCATGATAAATTGGACTTAATAAGACCTTGATTTAGTGTTGCAAGGTGTTTTACATGTCCACACTAGGTCTTGGACCCTTGCAAGTGCATTTATTGATTTCTTGTAAAGGTGTTGTAAAGAGTTGTAACAAACCTTAACACTTTTCTAGGCTTGTCATCAATATTTACACCTTATGCTTTAATGGCCCCTTTATGCACTTATAGGTTGTATTTAAGTATCTTTTTAAAGAAGAACCCAAAAAAATTATTTAAATTATCACAATTCCCGAAAAACACTCAAAAGTCTTGAGTGGGACTAATTCACCATTAGGGGAAAATTAGTTCCTCTTGGCACAAAATTCAAGATAATTTCAAATTACTTTAAGATTTTTATACATTAACACCTAAGGTCAACCTATGATGAGGTATTTTTCAGGAAAGAGGACAATTTTGTATAAATACATGATTTTCCCTCTCATTTCACCCCATTCAACCAACTCATTCATTATTCATCTATCATTCATTTTATCATTCTTCTCAAGCAAGCCGGGGCATCAAGAGAGCATTCAATATCATTTTTAGACATTCAAAGGCTGAATACTCATCTATTGCTGCATGAAATCAAGATCAATCATCAAGGCAAGGTTTTTAATCCATTGTTGCATGTTTCATTACTGTGTTTCATCATTGTGGTTTAATTACCTAAAAGGGGTTTGACCAAGGCAAACCCCCATGCCCTAACATTCAACATTTTTTCTCTTCCTCTTTGTGTGATTGTAGATTTAGGTACCTTGAAGACTTGGAAAACATCAAAGAATAGGTTGAAAAATTATTGAGATCATCTCCTTGTCAGCTATGTCAAATCATCCACAAGAAGTCATCCAAAGTGTCGTAAATCAGAATTTCAGATTCGGGTATCTGAGGAGTAGAAAGAGGAGACAAAAAGCTACAAATTTCAACTTTGAGTTTTCGAATTTTCAGAGGTGGAATAATTCACCATTGGTGGCAAATTAGTCCCACTGTCAGTATAGAAAGTAAGTTTTATTTAGATCTGGACACCTAGTACCCTAAAACCTGTTCCAACAGACTTTGTTAGAAATAAAACTAATTCGCCCATAATGAAAAATTAGTCCCAGTGGGCCTTTTCAGTGTCCTCTGTAGCATCATAGACCTCCATCCAACCACTTCCCAACTTTCAGGTGCACACTTCCAGTTTTACAAGTTTCTTTTTTGTTTCACAATCATTTCTAGGCCATTTTTGCATATCACAATGTTTTTTCAAACAACTTACATTTCTTAGGTTTTGCATTCATAACTCATGTACTTTTTCTGCGTATTACATTTAGATCATTACATTGGCATACTTCATTCATATTTCATGTACTCTTGTATTAGCTTTGAGTGTGACAATTGCCCATTTTGGCCCTTCTTTCTCCTTTTAGGTGAAAAACCCTAGAAGTGCTAGAAAGAATTAGGTTGCCAAAATCCTTTGTTACATTTTGGTGAACTTTCCTTTAGAACAATTTCTTTTCTGATTTAGGGTCCTTCATTTCCTATATCTATTTGCATTAAATTTGCATTACATTCCAGGGTTTCAACTTTTTGCATTAGTCAAAGTGCATATAATTTGCAATTTTGTCTTTCAAATCATTGAAAAACACCTAAAAATGATATTTTCATTTAGTCTTCAAGTCATCCAACACATAAATCATCAAAATCAATTACAAATTTTTGAAAATTAAAAAAAAAACCCTTATTAGGACTCATTCGCCATTCTAGGTGAATTAGTCCCTGTCCAAAATTTTCATTGTCTATCGCAACATGTCAAAAACCTAATTTCTATGCTTCCTAAGCCTCCTAGTATCATATACTATAAGTCTGTAAAGTTTCTAGAACATTTTTTTTATGCATTTAGGCCAAAAACATTATTTTACACTACTCACTTCAATTACAAACATCATTAGATCTAAAAATGCTTACATTTCTGAAATTTTGCATAACATTGATAAGAATACTTTTCACTTTTTCATGCATCATGTTTCTATTCATAAAACTTTGCATGAGTTTGGTAAAAGTGCTTTTAATTCTTTAATATACATTGTGTACATTCTCCAAATCTTACATAAATTGGATAAGAATGTTTTGCATTTTTGTACATACATTGTTTATATTGTAAAACATTGCATGGAATGGTCACACAATGCTAGTATCTTACATAACTAGACATATTAGGAAAAATTCCCTATCTTATCCCTCTAAGAGTCTTTTAGTGCAAGAGAATACAACCTTGGACATTCCTAGTGATATATTTGTTCTTCCCCTAATATCTATCCTATTGATGAAGAAGATATTTTGGTGTTAGAAGAACCAATCAATGAGAATTTTGAAAATCCAAGTTTTTTCTCTCCTCTTACCTCTTTTTGTGGATAATACATTCATTACCAACATAACACAACCATAGATAATCATGAAACTACAATTTCTTCTTCTCCTAGTATTTCTCATTGTTGTGAAGATGATAATTTGATGTTAGAAAACTTATTCCATGAAGGTCATGAGAATCTTTGTTTCCCCCCTTCACCTAGAAAAACCTTTCTTGGGAAAGAAAATACAACCATTTATCATTCTCCTACTTGTGATGAAGTCCTTTTAGAAGAACCAACTTTAGAATATCAAGAAAATTTGGTTTGTAGTTCTCCTCAAAACTTGAGTCCTCATAGGAAGGATATCATGATGAAAGAAAGAAATAACAATAATGATATAGACTCTCACTCGCTAAGGGATGTTAACATTATTCAACCTCAACTCATTCTTTACCCCCCTTCACTCCAACCTCAAACTCAAAAAAAACCTGAATTAATCCTCTACCCACCTAAGAAAAATGTTTCATAGAAATTGAGTCATAATACCATTGCTCATACATATAACATTAGAAATAATCTACAACCACCACAA
>VDFB02118343.1:0-15257 GCA_007258455.2 Sequoia sempervirens | reverse complement strand
GAGAGACGCTTTGTAGATTTCGCTGTGTTTCACCGAAAGACTTTATCCCTTATAAGTCGCTGTAACATAATGGTTCTCTCGCCGATACATCCTTCTGTTTGTCGCTGTGACACAATAGAGTCGAGGAGAAGTCATACTGCCAACATTATGTTTCATCGAAGGTCACTTGATACACATTGTCGCCATAACATATCATTTTTCTTGCCGACGAGCCTTCTAACTTGTATTTGTTGCTATAGCTTACCGTCATCAGGGAGACCTCTCTTAGAAAGCTTGAATCATACCGAAAGTCTTTATCATTTCCAAGTCGCCAAGACAAGAGCACACTTACACCGAGATGTGTTCTTCATCCGCCTTCGCCAAGACAATGTGTAGTCGGGGTGACATCTCATAGAGCATCCTGTGTCTTACCGAAAGCTCACGTTTTCATTCCTGTCGCCATGACATAACGCTTTCGGGGAGACCTCATATAGATATCTTCGTTATACCGAAACACCCCGAATTCACCTTAGATCGCCAAGAGAGAACAAATCTCACATTGATAAAGTCCTTTTGAATTCCATCGGCGAGACATATCAAAGTCGGGGAGACCTCTTGTAGAGCACACCATGTCTTTCCGAAAGTCTTCATCCACTTGTGTGTCGCTGAGACAAGACAAACCTTTCGCCGAAAGCCCCTCATTAGACTTAGTCGCCAAGACTTGACGGGTTCGCTGAGACTCTACAACGAAACTCATGAGTCTTACCGAAATGTTTTATCCATTCATCCGATGTCGCTGAGACAATCCAGATCTTATGCGGACGAAGTCTCTTTATGTTTCATCGGCGAGACCGAAGGTCACTCGCCGAGACCTCTCGCCGAAAACCCTAGCTCTTATCGAAGAGACTACCTTTATGTTTTCGGTTGGTGTAACAAATCAAATTCGCCAAGACCATTCGTCGATGCACATGAGTCATACCGAAATGCTTTATCCACTCTGATTCGCTAAGACATTACAAACCTCTTGCCGAAAGCCTTCCACAAGCATTAGTTGGTGAGACCAAGTGAAATCGCCAAGACCTCAGCTCGATACCGCTTAGTTTGGCCGAAGTTCTCTCAAAGAGTTGTTCGGTGAGACTCCTCCCGAAAAATAGATAAAACCTTTTG
Source organism: Sequoia sempervirens (assembly GCA_007258455.2). Taxonomy (NCBI): domain Eukaryota; kingdom Viridiplantae; phylum Streptophyta; class Pinopsida; order Cupressales; family Cupressaceae; genus Sequoia; species Sequoia sempervirens. Next base: position 14,111 of record VDFB02118343.1, on the reverse strand, counting down.
AGCACGAGTCGGTAAGACAAGAAGGACTCGCTAAGACGTTATATCGATAGCCACAACTCACGCCGATAGACTTCCACATGCACTTGTTGGGGAGACATTACCTTTTCGCTGGGATGCTAAACCGAATACTCCAAGTCTGGCCGAAGTGAATCCCATATGTGATGTCGGCGAGACAAAACCACTTCGCCGAGACCTATTCCGAGAACCCTGACTCTTGCCGATACGCATCCATTTTAATCTCCGATCGGTGTGACATACCAATATCGCTGAGACCACATATCGACGGAATAACATATGCCGATAGAGAACACTTTTCTGTTGCCGAAACCAAAGACAAGTCTTGCCGAAATAACCTTTCTTGAGCCGGTCGCCAAGACAACGCTAATGTTACGCCGAAAGTAGCCTGTATGTTAAATTCAATCCCCATGACATCTGAAATGTCTTGCCGAATAGGCAACTCAGACATTTCAAAGTGGATTGGGAAGACCCTGCCATTTTCACTCCGATATGAGTAAGCTTGAAAGAGAAACAACCAAAGCCTGTGATATGCAAGGAGAACCATTTTGACAAATAAACCATCTTTCAAACTCTGTCAGTCAAAGATGTAGCATTCATAACTTGAACCAGAAAACTCATCACCATGAAATTGAACCATAACAACTAACTTTCTGTAATAGCCAAGAGACATCAAAGAAGTGCCATAATAAATCATAAAGATCCAAACTGATACTGATCATCAAAGAGAACCAACTGAAAGGGATTTTGACATCAAGGACAAACTATATGATCACAACTGAGATCCAACAAACTCCCCCTTTGTCCTTGATGGAAAAACACAAATGACTCTCCCCCTTTTTCCTTCAATGACAAAGGATAGAGGAGAAGAATGTGCAATTCCAGAAAACACAACTAAGAAGCCAACCAAGTACCATAAGAACCGGCTGCAAAGAGAGCAATAGTGCAATAGACATATTGTATAACTTCACATACTTTAAATGCATAGAAATTATTAGAGAAATTAGCAGTAACAACCCATGCAATAACTCCCACTTCAAAATCAAAAACTTAAAAACATCATGCATATAATCTATCTTCAAGGTAGCATACCAAAGCTCTATCCTTTTGTTTCTACCAAAACATGAATTCAAGAAGCTTTCATTTATATAACTTGCACTCACTTTCACACACAACACTCAATTTCAAAGTTCAAAAATAAGTCCCAACCATACATGATGAGGTTAATACTACCAGTCACCTTCCTTCATTGAAACACAAATAACAAAGCATATCCTATGAACATACATAGTTCTCATGACTGCTGTAGCAACCTACTTAGATCACTATACCATACTCAGAAGACCACAACACTCAATTCTGTCATACCATCTTACAAAAGACATTGTAAGTATCTTCATTCAACACACAATCTTAAATCAGCTTCTTCATGGAACATCAAATAATATCATCACATAAATAATTCATAACATCAAACATGTTTTTCAATCACTGTTCTCCAATGATAATTCCATTGACATCCCTTCAAAAAAAAAGGCTTTCTTAACTTTAATATGTTGAGGAACTCACCTATATATCTCCACACCGCTCAAAGATGTCATAAGGACATACCATTATTTCCAAAGCCCAAGCATCCAAAAAGTTCATTTAAGAACAAAGTCCACTATCATTCCAAAACCTTCTGAAAATAGTCAACCACTAGACCAAGCAAAAACATTCCTTAATGTAGATATTTATCCATTACCTTTCAAATCAAATGACTACCTTTGTCAGAAATAACAAAAGGTTAAGGAATTTAAGCCATTTCTCTTCCTTCTAAATCACCAAAAGCAAATACAAGATGTCATACCTCATTCTAGACTCCATAGGGGTAAAACATATTACCATAATAGACTCCCCCTGAGTATTTGCTTCTTCTCAAGACATGGAAGGCAACTCTTGTGCAAGGAGTGCACAAGGAGTTTTCTCAAAAGCATCTTTATTGCTCTTCTTGTCTTCTTGATTGCTCTTTCTTCTCCACACCAATGAAGACTTTTTCACTTGTTTGCTTGAAGTACCTATCTTTCTATTGAATCTGCATTGTTGTACTTTATGTCCAATGTTGTTACATCTGAAACAAATGACTTTGTGATTGTTCTGAGAAATAGAGGACTTTCTACAGACTTTTCCAGCATTGTTCCCTACATTATCCTCACTTGTATTTATCCTACAGTCTCTTCTCAAGTGACCAAAATTGTTACAGTTGTAACACACCACATCCTTATTTCTAGGGACATTAGAATGATTCTTATTTGACCATCTTATGCAATCAATTTCCTTATGACCATAGTCATTACAAACATAACAATATCCTTGGAAAGAATGATTATACCTAAATGAATGATCATGCCAAGGATTTGAAGATCTGAAGAAATTTTTCCTTTCTCTATGAATACCTTTAGATTGTCTTCTAGTGTCAATGTTATCCTTTGATGCAGCAATACTGTAACCAAGATCAACCTTCATTCTTGGTGTTTGCTTGGCTATAAACTTCTTTCCATCTGAAGTAGTAAACACTATTTCATGTTTATATTTTTCTACAGAGCTTTGTCCAACCTCATATCCAACTCCTATAGGATCTTTAGAATGCTTTTTCCTTCCCAACATCTCATTCAATATATTAGTACTATGATCAAATTTTTGAATTTTACTAGATTGAGCATTGATACATTCAAGCTCTTTTCTTAAAGCAACTACTTCTTCAAGTTTTAGACAAACAATCTTTTTAATCTCCAAATCAGAACTCACAACATCTGCAATCCTCTTATATTCTTCAATTTCAATTTTTTGACTTATAATCATATCATCCTTAAGAGTTAGTTCTTTTAACAAGGAATCATTATCTGAACATTTCTTTAAAGAATCAATCTCATTTTCTAGTTTATTACACAATTCATCCTTGTCTTTTAACTTGACTTCCAAACTTTCTTTTTGCTGAAGTTGTCTTGTTAAAAACTGGTTTTCTTTTCTAAGCTACTTAATAGTATCTAAGGCACATAGGAGTTCACTTTCACAATCAACCTCACTTTCTAGTTCATCATATTTCAGTTCAGAGTTAACTTCATCCAAAGATTGATCTACATTTACACAAGTTTCTTGATCATCTAAATATTCATTAATGATCTCCATGGACTTCTTTTCAAAATTATAAAGGTTTACACCTTCTTCACTCTTAGATGATTCACAACTTATTTCAGTATCAAAAGATATCTCCTCTTGTAAATCACTATTCTGATTCATTTTAGTCAACTTGTCCCAAACTTCCTTAGCACTGCTGTAATGAATGACTTTTGTAATGAGTTTATTTGGCAAGTTATTAAGAATAGCATTTATAGCTCTGGTATTGAATTCAAGAGCTTTCATCTCCTCAAGAGTGGAAGGAGATGTTGCAGATGTAGTACAACCCTTTTCTATTGCTGCCCACACTTCAGATCCTAAAGAGAGTAAGTATGTTTCCATCTTATGTTTCCATATAATAAAGTTTGTTTCTTTGAACTGAGGAGTTCCAGATCTAGGATACTCTACCATTTCAGAGCTACTATTTATGAACTCTTCCTCATTATTCCTTATACTAGATTCAAGTTGAGCATGACGAATAGCATTTTCCTGATAACATATTTTTCCCTTATTCCTTCTGTTCTTTCCCATATTAACCAAACTACGCCAAGACACCAGGAACAATCCTAGGTGGTTTAGACCTATTAGAGGACCCTACGCTCTAATACCAATTGTTGGAGTTAATATGACACTGAGAGGGGGGGTGAATCAGTGTCTTAACAGATTTGACCAATTTTCACATATTCAAAAACATAGCTCAGATTTGATCTCAATATTATTCTGATTAATGCATTCATGAGTTGAATGTAATCATTCATAAATAGAATTGAGAAAAGTAATAAACCCAACAGTGAACTGAAACAACAACACAGAAAAGTAGAGAGCACATAGAAGAACCAAGATACAAAAGATTTGTCAAGTGGAAAACCCTCCTGGGGTAGAAAAACCACTCCAAAACTGCCTTACTGGCTTAATCTTCAAAACCACTTTTAACAATACCTTATAGGATAAATTTTTGAGCACCAACTCAAGGAGCACCAACCCATCATTTAGAGACAACAATCTCAAGGAGCACCAACCCCTTACTCAGATTACAGAATTACAATAAAAATATATCAAAGGATCTCTCTGTTTATAGTTAAGTTCATAACACTCTACTTCTAATACTCTAGGAGCAATGACCCAGTATTACATCCAGTTCCCTCTCTTGATTACGGCCAGAATAACTATCTCTCAGAATTACAGGCCAGCAGCATATTCATAGTTTTCAACACTAGTTTTTATATATATATCAAGTATGTCTGTTATCAAGAAATATTCAACAAGCATTTTTCACAAGATTCTGAAACTCTCTTGCTATTTTTAGAATCTAAAGTTGGATAATGATGATCTGTAGATGATGGTAAATATCAGAGTAATGGATATCCAGAAAGCTTTAATTTCTACGCTGAGTTAGGAGATTTCAAACTGTAACTGAAATATTTTCATCAAAGCCATGTCTGCCTACAACAGAAAATCATAACCTCTAAAATCTCAGAGAATACCTTGCTAGAGATTCGATACCAACCAAAGAAGTCTGCATGCAACTATATTTAGAAAAATCCATTAAATAAAAAAATGCAATAGCTCAAAAAGAAACTCGATGAATATCCTATTATGTAATTGTTCTGATATTTTATGCCAATCCATGATGATGACCATAGAGTTTTGAGTCTTCGTAACTATTCGCTGAGACAACAATATAGTTCTGTTGAAGGAAATTAAATCGCCAGACAATCCCTTTAGAAGTCTGTTGTCGGGGAGACGCTTTGTAGAGTCGAAGAACACATAACGAATACATCATGTCTCATCGATAGGCTTCCTTAGAGTATTATTCATTTGGTTATAGCTTTGATATCGGAGAGACATCATATAGATCAACTTTGATATCAAAAAGATATTCGATAATAATACAGAGATCATCATTATCCAACTTTAGATTTTAAAAATAGCAAGAGAGTTTTAGAATCTTGTGAAAATTTCTTGATTGAAGATTTCTTGATAACATACATACTTGAAATGTATATAAAAACCAGTGTTGAAAACTGTGGAAGACTTCCACATGCACTTGTCGAGGAGACATTACCTTTTCGCTGGGATGCTAAACCGAATAGTCCAAGTCTGGCCGAAGTGAATCCCATATGTGATGTCGGCGAGACAAAACCACTTCACTGAGACCTATTATGAAAACCCTAACTCTTGCTGATACGCATCCATTTTAATCTCCGATCGGTGTGACATACCAATATCGCTGAGACCACATACCGATGGAATAACATATGCTGATAGAGAACACTTTTCTGCCACCAAAACCAAAGACAAGTCTTGCTGAAATAACCTTTCTTGAGCCGATCGCCAAGACAATGCTAATGTTACGCCGAAAGCAACCTGTATGTTAAATTCAATCGCCATGACATCTGAAATGTCTTGCCGAATAGGCAACTCAGACATTTCAAAGTGGATCGGAAAGGCCCTGTCATTTTCACTCTGATATGAGTAAGCTTGAAAGAGAAACAACCAAAGCCTGTGATATGCAAGGAGAACCATTCTGACAAAGAAACCATCTTTCAAACTCTGTCAGTCAAAGATGTAGCATTCATAACTTGAACCAGAAAAACTCATCACCATGAAATCGAACCATAACAACTAACTTTCTGTAATAGCCAAGAGACATCAAAGAAGTGCCATAATAAATCATAAAGATCCAAACTGAGACTGATCATCAAAGAGAATCAACTGAAAGGGATTTTGACATCAAGGAGAAACTATATGATCACAACTGAGATCCAACAGTAGGAAGGTCCTTGGTAGCTTTAAGAATCATATTATAGGTTTTCTTCTGGGAGGCTGGGATATCAAAGTTGCTTCTAAGTTCTTCCCAACGGATTATTCTGTCTTGCTCAAAGAGGTCAGCCAGTTGAGAAATGCTCTTATTAGACCAGTATCTAGCAGAGCAGCATTAGGAGAGGGCGAGGGGTTTGCTAGATGAGTGTAGGTTCCACCAGATAGACCTTTCACTATATAGCTGATTATCATCATGGAAGGCCTTGTTAGTAATATACTTCTTGACATGATCCCAAGCTTTCCATATGGATCTAAAGACAACAGATCCTTGTACAACAATAGGAAAGTTGCCAATAATCAGATCATTAAAAGGCAGATTCTTCCAAGATTTTGCATTTTTGGGGAATCCCCTTTCTATATTGTTCCTAACAAGGATCTTCCATGGATCATTACCATCCATAGAGTGAAAAATCCATTTGGTGGCAAGGGAAATCCCTTGGAGTTTAAGATCCTTCAAGCCCAGACCCCCAAGGAGCTTATCAGTATGGCACCAATCCCATTTAACAACATGCATTTTTCTATTTCCTTTACCATCAGACCAGAGAAACTTCCTGAAAACCTTTTGTATTTCCAAGATTTGGTAATTACTGAACATCCAAGCTGAGGAATAGTAGATATTGTAGGAAGAAAGAATTTTTTGGCAGACTTGAACTCTGCCAGCCAGGGACAAAGATCTGTTGTGCCACTTATCCAACTTCTTAGTGATTTTATCTTTAACCCAAGGCCACATATCCTTAAGGGAGGGTTCAATAGAAAAAGGTATGCCCAGATATCCCACAATTTTATGCGGACCTCCCCATTGAAAATCATAGTTTTTAAACCAGTCAGGGGGCTACTCATCCCATCCAAGACATATAGATTTGGAGTGGGATAAATGAGCGCCAAAAATAGTGCAAAACAAATTGAGTTTGTTTTTCAGAGCTTCAAAGTTGTCATCAATAGCTTCAAAGAAAATAGCAGTATCATCAACAAATTGGCAGTTTATAAGCTCTTCACAAATCAAAACACCATAATGGTTGAACTTTCCTAGAAAATATCCCAAAAATCAGGTGTTTTGTAGCCTTGAGAGTGAATTTGTTAGAAAACTGGATTATACAAGAATTAATATTTTATGATGTAATCTTGTTATAATTTTTGTTAGTATTATTTAAGTAGATCTTGTTTGTGTTATTTTTTTGTACTTTTGGTTACACCAATTATTTTTATTGGTCAATGGTTAAATATTTCATGGCTTTCATTGAGTCACTTGTATATTTTTGTCTACCATTTTAGACAAGGTTGGCATGAGGGCTATTAACATTCATAAATTAAGTACTTTTATCTAAGTGGGTCATTAGAGCTATTGCAGGAGATGAGGCTTGAAAAATTCTTCTCAAACACTACTTCAAGGGAAGATCTCCCTAGAAAAGGAAGTGTTGGACTTGTGTATTGACTTCTATTCACTTCTAGTTTGGTCAAAATTAAGGGTTTGTTTGTATTGGCTTCTTTTCACTTTTAGTTTGGTCAAAATTAAGGGTTTGTTTGTTGCTCAAATCATTTCAAAATATTTTGAATGTGTTAAAGTCATTTTTTAAATGGCTAGTGATGGCTTTAGGACTGGTTTGCCCTCATGTGCAACTTAGATATTTAGCATTAAGTAGGCTACGGTCATGAACTCACCCTAGGTGATTAATCTGCAAATTACAAGTTTGTTGTTAATGTAAAACATCAGACTATGTTACTTAGGATGTTTTGGTCTACTTTATTGTGTAAGATTAGTTTGTAATTTAAGATAGACGAACAAGTTTATAAGTACTATATGAATATATCAAGTAAGTGCTTTTAAAGACTAAAGAACCTCTACCACTATTATCTAATACAACAACATACACTTAATTTATAATTATCTTCTATCTTTATTGATATAAGCTTTTGTAAATATACATTTTTGAATTTTGAATGCTAACCAAAACCTTTTCAAAATATCTTTTAAAAACTTACTATGCTCAATATTATAAATGTTTACAGTAAAAGCTTATCGTCATCAAATACGTCTGTATGGAAACAAACCCAGCGTACAAGTGGATTCACCCATTGATTGATGATGAAGTTTGATCACAATGAGAAAATACCTTTGATTCCATGTATTCACTATTTTAATAATTTCTCAAGTCAGTCTACTGAGCAATCATTGAATTTGGCAAAGAAGAAACGATACGTTATCCTCTCAATATGTGAGGACAATTTCCAAACAAGATTTGTGGTGGCAATTAAGAGATTATGGCAGCCTCCCATGATGGAGGAAGTGGGTTTAGTAGCTTCTCACATGATTACGACATTTACAGATATTTCTATCAATATCTTCTTGTGGCTTTGTTTGCTTTATCCCTTTCAGACAATGTCATTGTAGCATTATTAACTACATGATAATCTTAAGTAATTTGTAATAGCATAAAACATGAAAAGCCATGTAAACACATGGGGCACAATACTATATTGCAGAAGTTGTGAAAGCAGAAAAACTCTAGCAAGAGTTGTCAATTTGTTCTTCAATCCACTCATCTACATTGTAGTAGATTGACATGATGCTAATACAAGTTTTTCGAAGTTTGATAATCTGCAATGGAGTTCGTAATATTATAATTATGTTTGATGGTCAATTTTCTTGTATAATGAATACAATGTGAGGATCACAATGAAAGTTAACATTTTCATTATGTGTAAATAAATAATATTGATCATTGTTGAGAATAGATGATATATAGAGGACAATTTGAAAGTCTCTTAAATGATGGAGATCACTTAAATATAATTGTAGATTGTAGAACATGCAATAAAATCTTAAAGACAAGATGTAGAATGATTATTACATGAGAGGTTAGCAAATAAAAATACTTCTATTCAATGAGAGAATAGGGTAAATTATAGGTGTACAAAGTTCAACAAGGTTGAGAATGAGAATTATTTTGATTAGAAATGAGGAAATTCATCCTATTTGATTTGTCTATATTGAAATACATTTTATATCAAGTACTGGAAGTATGCCAATTTCTACATGTTAGAATCTTATAGATAGCACCACTAGAAATGGAGATTCCTACGAATACAAAGGGGTAACACATCAAATCAGTTTTCACATTACTATATAGTATTTTCCTTCTATCCTCAAAGCAAGGGATCTTGTGAATATAAATAATATATTACATTATTTTTTCCAAAACAAGAATGAGAATTATAATGGTTCATCTTGAACTATCGACCTTCTAACTACTTGCTAGTCATGTTTCTTGATAATTGGTGTTTTGTTACATAGTTAAAGTTATCATGTGCAGATCTATTGATAACTAGGATTATCTCCTTTTCACTTTGACTCAACATTCAAACATAAACCAACTAGGTTTTGATGATTAGCTTGCCACCTCAAGGGAGAGCTAACCTCCTAGGGTTGATGTTGTATTAAGTTGTGAGGATGATAAATTTGATGTGTGATTTAATAAGCCAATTTGACATATAACCCTAGATCTGAAAAATATAATTTATCATAGACGAAAATGGAAAGTAGCAAAATTGACTTGGATTTGAGAAAATAAAATAGTGAGGAACTTGTACTACAAATTTGAAGCTAAAATGGCTGGTCTAGGGTGTGGTACACCCCAAAATGGGCTCCTCTTTTTCAGTTCTAAAATTTATGAGATGTATGTTACAATTAGCACCTTATCTTTTGAGACTGCCAACTGTTGAAACTCTCAGATCTTACCTACACACATGAAAAGAGGGGGAAAGGTTATATTGTATAGGGGATTACCTATGTCAAACCCCATTTTGGTATTTTTACCTCCACATACAATGATTGATGATGATCAAGAGAGCATGCCCTAGGCTTGGTAGAGGCCAAAACAACAATAATTGATTAAAATTGATAAATGAAAAATGATAATATTATCTTGATGTGAAATACTTGATGAAGTGATGCCACACAAGTTGCCTCAAAAGTTGATTAACAGATGCCTTCATTTCTTGATAGAACTACAAAAGGTTAGTTCCTAAATGTTAGAATTGGCTATGGAGATAGCTTGCCAAGATCTTGAGTCCAAATGGAAAGCACAAAGAGAGAAGATATGAATATGACAAGAATAAACTATATTCTTATCAATTATGATTAAGTGTTGATGTTTAATGTAGTAGAGATCACTTGGTTACATAGCCAAGGTGAGATATAAGATGTCATAAGATTATGACAAGTTTCTTAATCATATGACATGAGACAACTTATCACACTTACCTAGGTCACATGTGAAACAAGTCAAAAGATAAGATAGCAACTAATGACAACTTATATCTTCTAGAAAGATTCCTTCCTAGGACCTAAGTAAATTTAACATGTAAATAAGTACCCTCTAGAGTAATGAATTAACTAGGTACAAGACTTTATTTACATCAACACTCCCCCTTAAGTGTAACTTCGGGATTAGCAGATGATTATGTAAATGACACAAAGATGCAATGATGGGTCTCGACTACTAGACCATGTTAGGTACCCATGCACATATGCAAATAAATCTCTCACAAAAAAAGAAAAGGAGAAAACCCAATGGGACAAAACTCCTCCCCAAAAGAAAGATGAAATACAAAAATGAAATGATCTTAATGAAGAATGAGAAGGCCAAAACCTCATGTGTGGAAAAATACCCCTCATAAGAGAGAAGAAGAAGAGAGATGATGTAATCCCTCCTCAATGTCGAGTCTCTTGCAATGATGGTAGAAGATCGACATTGAATGTTGAAGATGATCCAAAAGAGTTGAACAATGTTCCTCCCCTTAGGAAAAAAACAAAGCCAAGAGAGTATGTAGGATTTCAAGAAAATGAATGATATGTGATGATGTCACGAAATCATGCTCAAGTGTCTCCATGTTGATGCTGAAAGCTGACACACTCCAAACAAGTGTTCTAGGCCACACCGCTGAAGATGTCAATCTAGAATCTAGTAGAGATGAATATAGAACATGATCCAAAGAGAAAGATATCCCCTATGAAGACAAATAAGCCTCCTCCAAATGCTATCCAAAAGGATCTATAGTCACATCAAACTGCAAAGAATGATCATGTAGAGATTGAGCAAGAGGGTCAAAGTGTTCCCTCACAACAACTAAAGAAGGATCTTCTCCATCAAAGATCCCTAAATCTACAATATGAGACTCCACAAACAAGTCTAAAATACTTGTTAAGAAGCCATCACAAGTATCCAAATCTAGAAGACAATGAATATCTTGCTGCACTGAATCAAAAGGAGCCATATTTGTAGCAACACAATCATCATCAACTGCAATAGTAGATGGAGGAGATAAAATTCATGACTCAAGAACTAGATTAGATGTGAGAACTCCCAAGTTCAAGAAGCCAAATGTCTCTTTTGAATCATCATTCATACTAGAAATGTGATCAACAACTAAAGGAACAATGTCACCATTAGAAGTAAAATATGCAAAGGTATACAACCAAGATGAATGATCAACCATCCCAGTAGCAATTATCTCTTTACTCTCCAGGTCTTGAATGATGACTAAATCAGGTGTGAACTCCACAGTCCTCCCATCTCCACCATGTGTAATTTGATATATGGAAAGAAGATTATTTGTCAAATGCGGAACACACAAAACATCCTGAAAAGTGTTGTCCCCAAAATTAATAGACCCAAGTTCCAATTACACTCATGTATGTATTGTTTCCCATCAAGATAGGAGACATAGTACAAGGCTAAAAAGAAGAGAATATAGACTGCAAAGATGCCACATGATGAGATGCCCCTGAATCTAGAAGCCGTCTCCCTGATCCATGACCTAAAGAAGCACAAAGAGCACTCCCTTTATATCTTGATGTAGAAGCTTGACCTTTTTCCCTTTTAGACTGTTTTGAAGAAGAAGGAGAAGAAGGTGATTTAGACATTCTAGAAGGCAAATCAATGTGATTCTTTTTGAGAAGATTTTTCAACTCATCAATATCCTTCTTATAACAATAATGTTCTTCATGTTCATCCTTCTTGCAATATGCACAAGTAGGCCTCTCCTTCTTAGATGTTACCCCTTTTGAAGACGAATCTTTATGTTCTTCTATGGAATTAAATGCAGATTGTGTGTTCTTCTTAGGCTTGTTCTTTTTCTTTTCTTTGCCACTTGAAATCTTCAATACTATGTTAGAATTGGCTATGGAGATAGCCTGCCAAGATCTTGCTCGACCAAATGGAAAGCTCAAAGAGAGAAGATCTAAATATGACAAGAATAAACTGTATTCTTATCAATGATGATTCAATGTAGTAGAGACCCCTTGGTTATATAGCCAAGGTGATATAAAAGATGCCATAAGATTATGAAAAGTGGCTTAATCATATGACATGAGACAACTTATCACACTTACCTGGGTCACATGTGAAACAAGTCAAAAGATAAGATAACAACTAATGAAAACTAACATCTTCTAGAAAGATTCCTTCCTAGGACCTAAGTAAACTTAACATGTAAATACGTCCCCTACTAATGAATTAACTAGGCACAAGACTTTATTTACACTAACACTAAACATAATAGATTGATGTAGCCAACATGCAGAGGATAACTCAATACATCTTCATGATTTGGCATGATTGATCATAATAGCTCCTTGCACGTAATTTTCTTCATTATTCTTGATCTTGTAAGCTTGAACTTGATTGATGAAAGTGTTGTAATAATGTTGCTAAATCTACCCTTGAATTGCCTTGACTAATTTTAGGATCCTCAATTTGCTCAATAGATTTCTAGGATTTCAAATGGTGAAAATACCTTGTATTTATATGCAATTATTCTAATTTCCTGAAAATCAAATATCGATGATTGAAAAATGAAATTGTAAATTCAAATAATAAATATCGACACCAACATATTTGAATTGAAGCCAAAAAGAGGTGGTCTAGGGAATGTTGTGCCCTGGACCATACTTTTCAAGGCCCAAAATGTCGAGGGAAAGTATTAATTATTATTTTCAGTTCCCTTTATTTGATTTTTTGAAGTTATTTATAAAATGGGTAATTAAATGCATAATTAGGTACAAGCACATAGGGGGGAGATAAACCTATTGTGAAATTGTCAAGGGTCACAATTTTTGACGTTACATAAACTAATAAAAAATATTTGAAGCTGAATCATAGGTGGTTTGATTGGATTGAAATTTGATCTCAATATTGTCTAGTGCATTGCGAGTGTAGTGTATATTATCAAGTAATTTGACAAACAAGCATGAATTTTTGAGAAACCTCATGTGTTATAGCTCTAAGAAGAACTATGAAGCTTCCTATTGATTGTAAAAAATAAAAAGGGTGTTTATATTCTCTGCATTGATAAAAAACTTATGAACATATGTGTAACAAGATGTATCATTATCCAACATGCTACTAATGTAGAAAGCTTTGGATGTGTAACCATGTTTCATAAATGAAGTGATATTCCCTCAAATTTCTTGGTTGATTGATCCATAAATTTGTTTCACCAAACACGCAGTTTTCAGAACATGAATGTCTAAGAATCAATTAGCTAGCGGATTGAAATTGGTTTCTCTTTTCATAAACAACAAATGATGCATATCCCAACATGCTCTACTTGTGTTCCCCTTTCATAGGTAATGACTAGATGTAATTGAAATATGTGTTGTGTCTTCATCAAGAATTTCTTTGTGTTCTTTATGTGTGCAAATAGTTGGTTGTTCTTGTGTGGGAGGGATTGGACATTTTGGTTAGCATTTCCATTGTGTAATAAATGATTGAGATGTAAGGTTTCTTCTATCAATGTTGAGTGATCAAAATTATGAATATGCTAATTCACTATACACTACTATATAGTATTTTTTGCATGCTTGGAACTAGTTGTCATTTAATTGAATAGACATTTGATGTTATAAATGCAAGGCATGATGTAGATGATTCAATGGCACTAGAATATAGCAAGATGAGTATAGACCATTTGTTCTTGTGTGGCCACTTGTGTAACATTGACTAGAGTTGCACATCCTCATATTCATCTAGAGGGTATTTGTGATTCTTACGGTGTCCTTGCTAAGGCCTCAAACTTCATAACCCATTAATAGCTTAAACCTAATTCCTTTCCCATGT
>VDFB02118342.1:0-22191 GCA_007258455.2 Sequoia sempervirens | reverse complement strand
AGTGTCAAGAGAACAGAGCTTGTAGAACATATTATTGACCTAATCAAGCTCTTGAACAACTTAAACAAAATTAAAATACTAACACATACATGAGACATGTAATGAACTTCTAATATCTGCTATCTTTTTCATTAATGTAGAGGTAGGTAAAGGAGAAATAATTGTAACACTATTCATAGTCCAAGTAAATTATGTTCATAATTTGTGTTCAATGGACCTAAGTTTTATCATTATACTACCCATTTAATACCATATTTTAATCCAGGGTTCAACTATCTCGTATCTAAAGAAGCACCTTCAATTAACCATTTAAAGTACTATAAAATAAGGTAAGACTTTTACTTGAGAAATATTGGGTACACTTGTAGGATTAAAATTCTCACAATCATCAGGATTTATTGGCACATAGACACAACCTGCAACATATGAAGTAATGGATGACTACAAGTTAGTGAAATTGTCCTTAATATGTGACTGGTTTGCAAATTGATTGGTAGAAAATAAGGTTATAAATAGATCTACATGAAAAAATATGAGGACAATCTACTGTAATCATCAAAATAGATGAAAACTGCAAAGGAAAGAGTCGAGCTACATCTCTAGAGCCTAAAAAAAACACATGGGAGAAACATAAAAAAAAGAACAACCTAGTTTTTGGAGAATACAAAATGGTTCCTTCAGCAAGTGATTCATTTGTTTTGACAATTGACACTGGACATTAAGAATATTTTAGTCTTCCTCTGTGAAATTAACTACTTACAGAATACACCCAGAAACCAATATTTTATACCTCCATGTCTAGCCGAGGGTAGGTATAAGAGAAAAAAATTTCCTCAATGCAATGTTGAAAAATATCAATCTGTGTGTAGGTTTGTATTACTCAAAATATCATTTCACTGCCTAAGGAAAAATACCAAAGTGATGTTTTAAATTTCAATCTTCACATAGGCTCCCTTATTGTTACACATGCATATACAAGCATTATTCGAGCTCTAAACTATTCAAATATTAAGGATTTAATTAGCTATAAGATGGAAAGTTGTTTTTTAGACATAATCCATCATCTTTTACATATCTTTATTCCCTCCTAGTGCTTCAGATAAATTTGTGTAAATGAGACAGAAATGTGAATCTTTTATGACAAAGAAAATTCTTAAAAGGAGGGGGGAGAGAGCAAAGGGTAGGGGGAAAGAGAATGCTTGAATGTATAGCAAAGTATAACATTTTTATCATTATAACAATGAAACGAATCTTAAGTTTGAAGCATTAATATCATTTACAACATTTATGATCAAGAATGAATGTAAGTAGAGAAACTTTTGCATACTTGCAGATGGTACAAAATTTCATGGTTAAGGGAAGCCTCCCATCAACAACAAGATCCAAATATCCGTATCTATTCCTTGCCAATCAAGCTCTAAACCCTTCAGATCATCGGGAATTTTTCCACTAACCGTTATGCACAAAAGTCAAATTTTAGAGTTATGTCACCACTAAACCAAGAAGTAGAGCTTGAAACCAAATCCACACACAACACAATGTGGTATTCATACAAAGCCATACAAACAAACTAAACTCAGAACATTGGAATGGAAACAACTTCAAATTATGATGCAGAGCATGGATTCAGGGTATAAAGAATCATTTTTTTTGCCACCATAGTGAGAAGTTAGCACTTTCTTTCATTTTTTTTATATTGGTTTGATGCTTCAAACGATGCATTTCTTATATTGAAAAGTGCATTACCTTATTTAACTTCTCTTTTTATTGAGAATAGTTTAATATTCTCTACTTAACAAGGCCAACCTCGTTATGGTGGAAGCTCATTTGGCCCCTCCCCCCCCCTCACATCACTATCAATTCCGCATACCCAATCATATAATATTAATCATTCATTCATCCATTAATAACATATAACATTCATTAATTAACATATTCACATTCATTCATTAACATATAATATTCATTCTTTCAGTTTTTTACATATTATCAAAAATATGGTTGTCATGATATGACTACAATCACTTTTTTTTTGGGTTCTTTTTTAAAGATAAAAAAATCTGAAGTGGAGTATCATTTTCTAAATCATCTTTCACCCCTTTAGTTTTTCTACCCTCTGCTTGTGATCTTAATGTACGCCTAGTCGTGTGCTCATGAAGTGGACATTGCTGCAAGGAGGGGTTTGCTGCAATAACAAAGAAATGTTAAACTGATATGTTTTATTATTATTGTTACAAGTATTTCATTAATTAAAATAACATTAGAGTGGTTCTCTTTACCTGATGGGTCCACATCATGTTCCTAAACTTCTATTATAGACTCATGCTCAACATGTTGAACACCCTCTAAATCCTGATCTGCAGTTGAAACACGAAAGGTTACATTAATTAATACACCAATTGAAATTAAATATGTTTAAGAGAACATAAGAGTGGTCCTCTTTACCTGATGGGGCCACATCATGTTCCTAATCTTCTCTAGCCTGATCATTCTCAACACGTTGATCACACTCTACATGTTCTAAAGTTGAAACACGAAAGGTTACATTAATTAATACACCAATTGCAATTGAATATGTTTAAAAGAACTTTAGAGTGGTCCTCTTTACCTGATGGGGCCACATCATGTTCTTGATCTTCTCTAGCTTGATCATGCTAAACATGTTGATCATGCTCTACATGCTCTAAAGTACAGAGATGCACACCATAACCTTCATCTGCAGGTTGTGCTCCACCCTCACCAGGATGCATTCCAATGTCATGTGCAGTATTATCATTGCTTGAATGTTTGAAAGAAATAGGCATGTAATTACTTTATGGTGGAAATTAATATTGAATAGATTGCAAAAGTATTCAATTTTAAATAAACTTTATTGAGTTTATTTACCTTTGAGTCAGATGCAGTGGAAGATTGTGTTTGCCCAGTCAAGACTCTTAGGCATTCAGCCATGACTCCATAGCCTTGCTAGAAGGAAATCTTCAGGTCATCTTCTGTGGGAACTCTGTTGAATTTAGAGCCCTACATTTTTGCATAAGATCATGAATTTTGATTCTATGGTGTGATAAAACCAAAATTGTTTTCAATTTATTATTTGGATACAATATTTCATTTATTGATACTTATAATTCATGTGGCTAATTTCATATAACCACTAGAGCCAAGTTTTTGTTTCCCATGTTTTTCTATTCTTTCCTTTGTTTCCTTCGATGTGTCAGGAAGCCTATGAAAATTTTGAAATACGTTAGATTATGTAAAAAGAAAGAGTAATCAATATATAATTACATTGTTGATAGTATCACATACCTTCCTTTGCCCGATGGTGTCTTTCCTTTTTTCTTTTCAGCCTTCTCCTTTCCATTTGATACCAGATCCTTCCGCTCCCTCTCTGGAATCATGGGGGGATGCTTGTACTTTTTATTCTTCTCTAAATGTGACCTATATCAGTCCCTCACATACTTTAGATAGGTACCAGCTTTCTTAAGGACCTTGGTTCGGTTGAATGTTTTATCGCCGAAGAGCACAACTAAACGGTTAATGAGCTCATCTTTTAAATCTTGATTTTGGGCATTCCACCGTGTACGTATGGTGGGCCTAAAGATCTCCAATGTAATATCACTTAGATGTTTATAAAAAACATCATTTCCTGTAAAATAATCATAAGATTAATAGTCTAAAAAGAGCGATCAATAATTAAATTTCAATTGGATTATATATAATAATAATTAAAACATTTTAAAGTACCTAGGACCTTCTCTATCTTTATGGGAACAATATCCTCACTCACCACAAATGTGACCGAAAATGTTCCCATACTAGTAATACGGGATGATCCAAGAAATGCTGCTAAAATATCACAAGTACTAGTGGCCTCTGCATCCCCATGTACATGTCCTGACGCATGTTCTGGCATGTGTTCGCTATGAGAGGGTGCACTAATAGATGCTTGCATGGTATGTGTTGCCGATATTTCAGACGACAATATAGGCATGAATGATGGGGTTAGATGATGTGATGTATGTGCAGGAAGATTAGGATGGTCACTTGTACCAACCCCTACTCCTTGGGTAGCACTTGCAGTACCCTTATCATGGCTAGGAGCATCATGAGGATGCAAAAATCCTGTAAAAACAACACATTTTAGTTCATGACATAAAAGAGTACAAAATATAAAACCATGAATGAACTTATGTTATAATTAAAGACCTCATGACAGCTTACTTGCAAGTTTTGTGATCTCTCAGTCAATATTTTAACCCTCTCTTATCTCGCCTATTTCGTGCACTAAGTGAATAACAACTTAAGGATTTCTAATTGCATTTTTGTCTTCCTATCATATCAAGAGGTTTGTTAATTGCGATACACATCAGCTATTAATATTGATCGTAGACCTTCCTATGGATGCTCTCCTCTACTGCTGGTGCCTTTCCCCGATCATCCGACTGTGGCAAGAATATTAAAAACATTATCAAAATTAACCCAATAAACTTATGAAAAAAACATAATAATAAAACATTTTGCTCGTATCTAATTTTACAATTACAATGAGGTAAACATATCTAAGTTGAAGCCGAAGATAAATCAATGATCTATACTGGGCCGAGCTCTCCGCACGCATCAATGTCCCTCAAGCATGACAAAAAAATTAAATATAAAACATTACCTAAAATGAAACCAATAGACTTTACAAAAAAAGATAAGAATAAAATGGTATTGGAGTCATTAATTGAGGTTGGGTAAAATGGTACATAGTACGCATTCACCCCATAGTAACTATGTTTGTAATCCGTTTATTCAAATTGTAATTGATTAGCAACTCTTCCCTCAAGTAGCTATTGATTTATCGCGACATACAAAATATTATCGACAATCTTCGCTAATATGCAATTAGGTTGCTTATTTTTTGACCCAAGTCATGTACTATTTATAAACCCTACAATATTCCCTGATGCTTTTGGCCTTCCATCAATGTACATAGCCACTCCTTTATTTTGATCCTTATCTTTTAGTTATATATAATTTGCTGACAGTGCATACCTACTCATACTTCGTGTATATCGAACTAGTTGCATCCAATGTTTGTAACTGTAACAAGGTCTAACATAATCAATTAAGTAGCTTTTTCATAACAAACCTGTATGCCGTCCATGCAAAATAGGCCCAAACCATGTAATGACGATGGTGCTATGCGATATATCCCCTCGTTGACACAAAAATAGTGTTTATTGGAGGAAGTTCCTTGGGTACCCATTGTTTCCATAGATGTTTGTACCTCAAGGGTACCTCGACGTCACCTATGCTCTCATCATCGTAAGAACATGACCCCCTTTCAGCAAGAAAAAATTCCATGCGTTTACAAAATTTTCTTCTAATCTTTTGACCTCTAGTTGATCTCTCTCTTTTAGACATACTACATGTCTCACTTTCCTCTTCTCTTCCTGAATTTCCCTCGCTCAAGGAAGACAGATCTGAAAAATACCTATTTGGTGGTACCTGCACTCATAAGGATGTTGGATGAATTTCTTTCATGGTGATGTGATCCTAAGGTGACATTATGATTAATCTATCATTTCATCGCTAGAATTTCATAGGTTATAAGGTAATCAAGTCTTGATAGATTGCAAGTTATTGCTACTACCGTCTAAATGTGTCCATCACAAATCAAATCTACTTAACGTTTTAACTCCCAAACTTTGTAACAAGTGTTAAATGTGACTATGGTCCACCAGTTACACAACCAAGGCCTCAAATGTATTCTATAATTGTAATCAAAGGATTTTTTCTCTTCATTGAAGTAAATAAACTTGAAGGGAAACACCACCAAGTGGTTTATTAGACACCTACATGACTAAAAATAGCAGCAAATTTACATTTAATTTACATATGTCTAAGTGGTTAACGAGGAGGGAGTGCGTACTAGGCTTGGTTAAGTCATCATAAGTTTATGCTTTGGCAATTTTTTTTTTTTAAGTCATCTTAAATCTTCCTATGTCTAATTGCTAGGAGACTTTTGGTATGTTTTAAGGTAGGATGATTAATGAAAGATCCCAAAGAGCCTTTCTCCATGGTATCCAGGTACACATAGCAGTGGTCTTCTCTTATACAGTTGGACATGATTTAAATAACTTAGCTAGGAATTATTCATTTAACCTAAGGTTTTCTCATAATGCCATCATTGGAAAAGTATGATCAAATTCTTCTATTATGAAGAATTGGTCTATGTGCCTCTAGTAATCACTATAAATTTTTGTAAGGATAAAATGACCAATTGCATCTGATAGGAGAGAATCAACTTTGAGTTCCTCAAATATTATATTCCTCTATTCATAATTTTTAAGGGTTGTGTGTGGAGGAGGTTATCACTACCAAGAAGGGAGGAGACCTTTCCTTGTATTCTCTTATAATTTTCATTATTCTTATTTATTTTACACCTATATTTACAAATACACATACATATGCATTTATTGTTTTCATTTATTTCTCATGTAGTTTAATAGTTTGATCAATTTCATATTATATGTGTTGAAGACTTTAGAATTTCAATTACATTAATTTATGGATATGTTGTATCTATAACACTACAAAACCATATGCTCTTTGCATTTACACTTGCATTTAGAAATACACATTTATATATATAGATATGGATTTATTTAATGATATGTTGCATTTATTGTTCTAGGAGAGCATCCAATAATTGCATTTATATTTACATTTAAAAATACATATACATACATACATACATACATACATACATACATACATATATGTGTGTGTGTGTGTGTATGTATATCATTTATATTCAACATTCAAAAATAGCCCATTAGGTCTACACATGGATAAAAATTCATAAAATCAGATCTCCCATACATATTTTGTTGAAACCTAGGCTTGAACCTCTCATTTCACATGTTTTTCTTCACAAAAATATTGAGGATAGCAGCTATACCTTATTTCTTTCTCATTCTACGCCCTATTCATGCATCCTACAATTACAACAATATCCATGGGGCCTCTTACACAAGCTACAGTAATCACAAAAAGTGTAAGAGCCCCTTTATATCATGTTTGGACTACGAAACCCTCAAAAATAGGGTAACTCAAACTATGATTTGTTGGTGAGCTATATGGACAAAATAATTAGCACCAACTCATTCTTGGAGTCTTTTGAAAGAGAAGCAAATCAAGTGGTAGTTAAGTACAAACCTTATAGTGTCAAGGTGAATGAGGTGATCAATTTTGATTGGTCAACTGATGAAGATTACCAGAAATGGGTAAATGTATATTTAACTGAGGAAGAGTGAAAAGGAGTAGGCTGCTAACGGTTGACAAATCACTTGTTGTAGTTACAACAGATTCCAGTTTTTTTTTGGTGACAGTCTAGGCATGGAATTCTTGAAGTTTTTTGTTGTTGCATCAACCATTCTTAGCGGGCACGATGAACAAGAAGATTCTTTGGGGAGATTATTGTAACAAATTTTTGGAATATCACAAGGAGGTCCAATTGGCTGGTGACACGTGTGCTTTCAAGCCCGATGCTTTTTTTCTCCTCCTTTTTCTATAAGAAGGATTTCAAGGCCAGAAGTACGGGTTAGCAAGTTAGATATTTTTGGTCGATTCTAGATGAAGTTGCAGAGAAAATTGTAAAGTCTGATGGTTTTAGGGAAAATGCAATTTAGGTTTTGAGTCATTTTATAGTAGGTTTTGAATTCATGGGGATTTGATGTTTTATGATAGTACTGGCATTTGAATTGATATGATTAATTCAAACTCATGTCTCTCCATTTTACAAGCATATCTAAATTTTGAATAAAATGATCAAGGGTTGTTTCGTTCATCTCACTGTTCTGGTGTGTATGATTCTTGTTTTAGCTTTAATTCAAGGAATTAATTAAAATGCTTGAATGGGATTGTAGGTGGATATGTGTGTATAAGGATTTGATAAGTAGTATTGGGTTAGAATACATATTGATGAGATTGTAAAGCAATGTTATCAAGGATCTTATATGTTATGTGTTAAATCTATCATAAACCCTTAGATGCTTATAAATTTGACTCCTCCAATGGATATATGGCACTGATCTAAGTTGTACTTATTCGTATGGTTCAGTATTTGGTTTCCTTTACCTAGAGCTTGCTACAAATTACAAATCAATGAATATCTTATACTGTGAAATGTTGTTGTAGTTATCTCATTCTCCAAATAGTTGATATTATTGATAAATAGCCAATTCTATTCGGTATTATCCTATTATGTTGGAGCTATTAAATGAGATTATATGCTTTGTTGTTAATGTTGTTTATGATGATGGTGCGTAGGTTGTAAACTATTAAGGGATCACCCTCCCGGTCTTTCTGTTGAGCCCAAGTGGAGGTCTTTCAAATCCTCACCGCTTGGTCTAGGTCCTTCGAAGCTACCCCTTTATTGGAATTAGCAATTCGATAGGTAGATTAGAAGATCAACTTGCTTACCATAAAAAAAACCAACACCTTGCATATATTTGTGATGGAGGTATTAAAGAAGAATTGTATGCCTCTATTTCCATTCATTAGATCTACCTTAGCCTAGCATATACTTGGGCTAAGTCTACAATTGCTTCAGACTCATGTGATGAAGGCTATGTGTGATGAAATCCTAGACCTCAACCAAGATGTGGGTATATTATGGGAGTTTTTCCAAGACCTGATGTTGGTTGATAAAAATGTGAAAGACTAAGCTATTTTATTTTTTCTATCTTATCTTATACCATTTTACGAGAATGGGGTTGCCAAACTTACAGTACTCATTGACCCTTGGTTATTGATTTTCCCTGAGTGCCCTCAACCTCATCCTCGACTCTGGTATTGACCTTGTTTTCACTCCTCCAAACTCTTCCTCGGCGCTGATATTGACCTTATTTTGACTCCTCCAAACTCTTTGTCGACGCTGGTATTGACCTTTGTTTTAACTCAAACTTTCTCCTCGCACCGTATTGACCTTGTTACCCTCCAAACTCTTTCCTCATTATTGATATTGATCTTTGTTTTCACCTCCAAACTCTTCCTCGGCGCTGATAACCTTGCTTTTCACTCCTCCAAAATCTTCGTCAGCACCGTATTGACCTTGTTTTAACTCCAAACTCTTCCTCGGCACTTGTATTGACCTTGTTTTCACTCCTCCAAACTCTTCCTCGGCATTGATATTGACATTGTTTTCACTCCTCCAAACTCTTTGTCGACACTGGTATTGACCTTGTTTTAACTCCAAACTCTTCCTTGGTGCTGGTATTGACCTTGTTTTCACTACACCAAACTCTTCCTCGGCACTGGCATTGACCTTTTTTTCACTACTCCAAACTCTTCCTCAGCGCTGGAATTGACCTTGTTTTCACTACTCCAAACTCTTCCTCGGCGCTGGTATTGACCTTTCACAATTTGGACAAGCTACAACCGGGTTTTGTTAGGTTTCCATAGTATGTTAATTGTTGAAAATTTTGGCACCATTTAGCTAGGTTTTAATATTCTACAATATAGTTAAGTATACATTAGCTATATTTTACATAATAAATAATATAATTATTCAACTTATTATAATTATATATTATACTCTTTAACAATATTATTAAATTCCTATAAAATTATTATAATTAATAATTAATAATAAGTATATTTTTATATAATACAAAATATAATTAATATAATATTAATATATATTAATATGAGAGAGAGAAACTAAAATTTGATTTGTTGTTTCATGTCAAAAATCCAAGGATGGCATGTGTCCTTGGGGAGTTATGCTCAAAGTAGCATGCCATTTGATTAAAGATATGATAATTCTCCTTTAAGACCTCTTCAATGTACCCATTGCACACTTACGAAGACAAAGATAAATATAGGGAAGGAAATATAGAGAGAGAGGGAGATAATGACAAACATACAAATAGAAAGGGAGACAAAGAGATAGAGAGAGGTAGAGAGATAAAGAGATAAGGATGAATAGATAGAGATATAGGGAGGGTGATTGATATATCTCTCCCTATCACTCTCTATCTCTATATATCTCCCACTATCTATGTCACTCCCTCTTCCCCCCTCTATCTATTGAGTTATCTCTCCCTCTCCCCCCTTTCTCTCATTCACTCCATCTCTCCCTTCATCTCTCCTACTCTATATCTCTATCTCTATTTTTTCTCCCTCCTCAATCCTCTCTATCTTCTTCTTTCTATTTTATATCCTCCCTTTCCTGTCTTCACTATATCTTCTCCCTATCCCTCCATTGACTCTCTATTCAATCTCTTCCTTTCTTCCCATATATTCCTCCATCTCTTCTCTCCCATGTATCTCAGATCTCTCTTCTCTCCCCATTACAATTTCTAGCTCCCCCATATATTAACTAAGTTAGGCCATGTAAGCATACAATAGTATGTTGGTAAAACTATAGTAGTGTTTTATTAAACTATAAGTAACACTTATCTTTCTAATGTTAAGCCTTCTTATAAAAATAGTGTTTTATTAAACTATAAGTAGATTATTGTCACCACTCTTCATTCAACATGAAATTCCAAATGTAGCAATTGTTTTGTTACTTTTGTCAAGTTTCATTAACCAAGCTATTTACTGGGTTGAATAAAGTTGTGTTATGACCCTTCATCTCTTTAAAATAATTATACAATATTAGCAAGATCAGGAAGGGGAGAAAACTAAAGTCCTTCAAAATAGGGGTAGTTGTGGGTTTGTTGGTTTTCTTTGTATACTATATACTTAGTTCATCTAGGATAAATAAGTCACTTTAGATTATTTTCTTAGTTGTGTATCCTAACTAATATAGAGTAAGCTTTTTCATTTTAATTGACTACTACATAATAGTTTATGTGTTGAAAGAATTGTTTCCATTCTTTGTAGTTTTTACATTGGAATACAAATCATATTTAATTTCATGCCAATATACTTCTTTCATAAAGATATTTGTTTGAAATAAGTTCTTCATAACCCATCTAATCAAATCATAATTAAATTATCAAAAAGGAAATAGGAATTTTCTAAAGAAAAGAACACTTGACCCAAACATAAGTGTATGGCCTTCGAAGAAAGGAGTGATCCACCTTAGCAATAACAACTACCTAATTTAGACCTGGGTATGTGTAGGATCATGAGGGGCCAAAAAGTGGCAACATGAAAAAAGTAGTGTTTTGAACTCGCCAAAAAATGCAAAAATCCCGAGTTGACTTTTTTTTTTGGGTTGGGTGTCAGTACATTGCTCCATAGAAATTCCCAAGCCAAAGTACTACAAATTGGATATCCGATTCGTGTCTAATATCTAATTTAAAAAAAAAAATTAAAATGTAATATTTTGCTGCTATAAATCGGATATCTGATCTAAATCGAATATCCAATTTTTTCACACATATACCAAAGAGTAATTAGGAGGTGGAGGGTGGTTAAGAGTGAGAGAGAGAGGGAGAGAGGGGGAAAGGGGGAGAGAGAGAGAGAGAGAGAGGGGGACAGAGAGAGAGATAGCATAATCGAGAAAGCAATTAGGAGGCAAAAAGGGAGAGGTAGGAGAGAGAGAGAATTAGGAGGGGAAGGAGAGGGGAAGAGTGTTGAGGGCAGAGGACAGGAAGATTTGTATGGCTCTATGGCTGAGGGAGTAGGAGGGAGCTAATTTGAGAGAGAGAGGAGGGAGTGGGAGAGAGATACAAAGGAAGGAGTGGTTAAGGCAGAGGCAGAGGGTTTAAGGGCTATGGGCTTAGGCTTGTGGCCTAGGTTAAGGGGAGAGAGATAGAGGGAGGAGTGAGTGAGAGAGAGACCCAAGAGAGGGAGAGAGGAGTGTAGGACATTGAAGCTACTTGAGAGAGAGAGAGAGTGGGAGGGAGTGGGGAGAGAGATAGAGTGGGAGGGAGGGACTAAGGGTAGAGGGTAGATGGTTTAAGGGCTTAGGACATGGGTGGAGGGGAGAGAGATAGAGGGAGTGAGTGAGCGAGAAAGACCCAAGAGAAGGAGAGAAGGGGCAGGAGGGAGAGAATTGAGACAGAGTGAGTGAGCGAGTGAGTGAGAGACCCAGTAGGAGAGGGAGTGGTGGCAGAGAGGTAGAGAGAGAGAATTGGGAGGGGGAAGGGAGAGGGGAAGAGGCTGAAGGTAGAGGATAGAAGGTTTAAGGGTTTATGGCTGAGTGGCTTAGGGATGAGGGAGTAGGAGGAGAGACCTGGGAGAGGGAGGGAGTGGGAGAGAGACAAAGGAAGTGAGGGTTAAGGGTAGGGGGTAGATTTTAAGGGCTAAGGGTTTAGGGTTTAGGGTTTAAGGCTATGGGAGAGATAGAGGGAGTGAGTGTGAGAGAGAGACCTAAGAGAGGGAGAGGGGGTAGGATATTGAAGATACTTGAGAGAGAGAGAGAGAGGGAGTGGGGGAGAGATAGAGGGAGGGAGGGTTAAGGGCATAGGGTAGATGGTTTAAGGGTTTAGTGTTAAGGGTGGAGGGGAGAGAGATAGAGGGAGTGAGTGAGTGAGAGAAAAACCTAAGAGAGAGAGAAGGGGTAGGAGGGAGAGACTTGAGATAGAGTGAGTGAGTGAGTGAGAGAGAGACCTTAGAGAGGGAGCCATGTTAGGAGGGAGAGACTTGAGAGAGAGAGAGATAAAGAAAGGGAGGTTTAAGGGTAGAGGGTAGAGGGTTTAAGGGTTTAGGGTTTAGGGTTTAGGGTAGAGGGAAGAGAAATAGAGGGAGTGAGTGAGTGAGTAAGAGACCTAAGAGAGGGAGAGGGGGTAGGAGGAAGAGACTTGAGATAGAGTGATTAAATGAGTGAGAGAGAGAGAGAGACCTGAGAGAGGGAGAGACTTGATAGAGAGAGAGGGAGGGAGTGGGAGAGAGATAGAGGGAGAAATGGTTAAGGGTAGAGGGTAGATAGTTTAAGGGTTAAGGGTTAAGGGTTAAGGGTTAAGGGTTTAGGGTTATGGGTAGAGGGGAGAGAGAGTGAGTGAAAGGAGTGAGAGAGAGACCTAAGAGAGGGAGAGGGGGTAGGATGGAGATACTTGAGAGAGAGAGAGAGAGGGAGGGAGTGTAAGAGAGATAGAGGGAGGAGTTAAGGGTAGAGGGTAGATGGTTTAAGGGTTAATGGTTTAGGGTTTCAGGTTAAAGGTAGAGGGAAGAGATATAGAGGGAGTGAGTGAGTGAGAGAGAGACCTAAGAGAGGAAGAGGGGGTAGGAAGGAGAGACTTGAGATAGAGTGACTAAGTGAATGAGAGAGAGAGAGAGACCTGAGAGAGGGAGTGTTGTTAGGAGGGAGAGACTTGATAGAGAGAAAGGGAGGGAGTGGGAGAGAGATAGAGGGAGACAGGGTTAAGGGTAGAGGGTAGAGGGGAGAGAGATAGAGGGATTAAATGAGAGAGTAGAGGGTAGAAGGTAGAGGGTTAAGGGTGGAGGGGAGGTAGATAAGAGTGAGTGAGTGAGAGAGAAAGAGACCTGAGAGAGGGAGAGGGGGTAGGAGGGTGAGACTTGAGAGAGAGAGAGGGAAAGAGGGGGGAGTGGGAGAGAGATAAGAGGTAGAGGTTAAACGCATTAGAGGGTAGAGGGTTTAAGGGTTTAGAGTTTAAGGGTTAAGGGTTTAGGGTTTATGGTTTAGGGTAGAGGGGAGAAAGATAGAGGGAGTGACAAAGAGAGAGAGAGGGAGAGGGGGTAGGAGGGAAAGACTTGAGAGAGAGAGGGTAGAGGGTTTAAGGGTTAAGGGTTATGGGTAGTGATGGAACTTCAAAGTTTTGTTCTTTGTGTTCTATTTTATCTTGCTTTGTGTCTCTGGTCATCTATAGTGTTTGGAAAAAGCCTAAGGTCGGGGTTTTACATTTTTTCTTCATGTAAAACCATGGTTTTCATCTTACACCTTGGATGGGATCTATTTGGCCATTACTTTTTGGGAAGGCTTTAAAATGACTTAAGCCCCATAGCTTCTAGGCTAGGCCCCCTTTTGTTTTATTGTTTTATTTCCTTCACTTGACTTTAGTTTTCCTAAGTATTTTGTTGGTCCCGTGTTCCCTTGTTAAAAAAACTTATGTCATTGTTTTTCGTTAGCCTAGTGATGTTCCATTATTCCTTTAGGGGAGAGGGCCCAATAGTCATGTAGGCTAACTTTCTCAGCATGTAGCAATTGACTGGAATATGTAGAACCTTCATTTTTTTTTTTTAAATGTAGACTAGTCTCTTATTTATCTATAACTAAGGTTTGGAGGCGTGAATCATCATGCAACTCGCCACATCAGTAGATCTTTTGAGAAGTTTCTAAAATTTTACTTTTTAAAGGTTTGACCAAAACTTAATCATGGAACCCCCAATAGTTGACAAAAAAATATCATTTGTTGCTTGTAGATATTATATTTTTATTTAAATTAAAATTAATATACAACCTAAGTGGACCAAATACTTATTGATAACCATAAATCTTTGATATCTCTACAGCTTTTATATTCAACACATATGGACTAATAGTTGAACACAAAAAATCTATTTGTTGTTATAAAAACAACACATAATGATTTAAAATACAACTTATATTGAACAAAAATGGATCAATAGTTGAACACTAAAACTTTTTGAAAATCCTTCACATTTAATGGGAAAATACATGTTATTTATTGTGCTCACCTTTTATATTTGTGATAGGACAAACTATTAATATAAAATTATCCAATGCTTGTACATTGCTACCCCAATTGTTGTACACATAAGAACAATATTTTTTCACTATGATAACAATACTTGTTTAAATGAGTGTCTTATTTTATTAAATGAATATTTTATTTTTTAAATGATATACTTATAGTGGAGAGTTATGATATTTTATTTGAAACAAAAAAATACTTATTTCACTTTTTCATGAATGTATTTATGTTTTTTTCATATAATATTTAAAGGTTCTCATGTGTTCAAGTATGGGTCCATTTTTTTATCAACATTTAGTTTTTTCTTTATTTACATTTGGACTACTTATTTACAATATATAGTATAAATATGTGGTAATACTGGGTATTATCATCACGATTGAGTGCGCGACTATTGGACCCTGCATGAATGCTAGGCCCTCTCCCCTAATAAATGTTTTTATTTTGCAGAGGGACAAGTTTGCATGGCCGTAGATCAATCGTCATGTGATCTCAACCATTCCCCACCATACTGTCTTTGTTGATCACGATATTGCGGGTGAGTGCCACGTGTCTCATCCAGTGAAGCCAAAGGAATGATAAATACTTTGATGCATCTTTAATAGATTATGTTTCTGGTTACTAAAGCAGTTATAAGATGCACATGTTTTAAATCAACGAAGATGTTATAATCTCAATAGAAAGGTGCTTGATGGTTAATAACAAGGCTGGCGACTATGTTGAACGAACAGGATTGCTGATGGTTGAGATCCACGATTGCCCGCCATTGCGTTATCAAAATTTGTGAGGTTTTTATTGATTGTGATATCACGGGTGGGTGCCACGTGGATCTCCTTGGCAACAAGTAGTATGGTGGGCCCCTTATTGCCATGGTGGAGACTATGAAAATTTTCTTTGAAGGCAGTCGTCTGATGATCTAACCAAGGTGAAGGATCAACGGCTAATATTTGGATTTGCATCATATGTGATTTGAGTCATTCGTGCAACATGCGAGTAAGCTTTAATGGTGGCCATAACATCTGCTGCCATGGTTTGATCAAAATAAAGCAACTATTCTTCTGCTTTTGGTATCTCAAAGCATTCAAAACATCTTAAATGGGGATTGTAGGTGGATATGTTTTGTATAAGGATTTGATAAGTAGTATTGGGTTAGAATACATGTTGATGAAATTGTAAAGCAGTGTTCTCAAGGATCTTATATGTTATGTGTTAAATATGTCATAAACCCTTAGATGATTATGAATTTGACTCCCTCAATGGATATATGGCATTGATGTAAGTTGTACTAATTTGTATGGTTCAATATTTTGTTTGTATTTACCTAGCACTTGCTACAAATTGCAAATCAATGAATATTTTACACTGTGGAATGTATTGTAGTTATCTCATTCTCCAAATAGTAGATATTACTGATCAACAACCAATTCTATTCAGTATTATGCTATTATGTTGAGCTATTAAATGAGATTATCTGTTGTTGTTAAAGTTGTTTACAATAATGGTGCAAATTTTGTAAACGCATTAAGGGATCACCCTCCTGGGTCTTGTAGAGCACAAAGTGTAGGAGGTCTTTAAAATCCTCGTCAGTTGGTCTAGGTCCTTCAAGCTGCCCTTGATTGGAATTGACAATTCCATAGGTAAATTAGAAGGCCAACCTGGTTACAGTAAAAACAACCAACAGGTAGAGGGGAGAGAGATAGAGGGATTCAATGAGAGAGAGATGAAGGGAGTGGGAGAGAGATAGAGGATAGAGGGTTAAGGGTAGAGGGGAGGGAGATAAGAGTGAGTGAGAGAGAGGCTTGTGATAAGAAGAGGGGGTAGGAGGGTGAGACTTGAGAGAGAGAGGGAGGGAGTGGGAGAGAGATAGAGGGTAGAGAGGGTTTAAGGCTTATTTCTGGCAAGCGCCAAGGGTTTAAGGTTTAGGGTTAATGGTAGAGAGTGAGAGAGATAGAGAGAGTGAGGAGAGAGACCTTCCAAGAGAGAGAAAGGGCTAGGAGGGAGAGACTTGAGAGAGAGAGAGAGAGTGGGTAGAGGGCCTAAGGGTTTGGGGTTTAGCATGGAGGGTTTAGAATTATGGGTAGAGGGGAGAGGAGATAGAGGGATTCTCGTGAGAGAGAGAGAGGAGGGAGTGGGAGAGATAGAGAGTAGAGTGGTTACGTGGGCAGAGGGTGGTATGAAGAGGTTATGGGTAGAGGAGGGAGACAAGAGTTTAAGTGAGAGAGGGAGAGGGGATATGAGGGTGAGACTTGAGAGAGAGAGGGAAAGTGGGAGGGAGTGGGAGAGAGATAAGGGATAGAGGGTTAAACATAGAGGGTAGAAGGTTTAAGGGTTTATAGTTTAAGGGCTAAGGGTTTAGGGTTTAGGGTTAAGGGTTTAGGTGTAGGGTTTAAGGGTAGAGGGGAGAAGGCTATATAGATGGGAGTGAGATAGAGAGATACCCAAGAGAGGGAGAGGGGGTAGGAGGAAAGAGACTTGAGAGAGAGAGAGAGAGGTAGAGGGTAGAGGGAGAGATAGGATTTAGTGAGAGAGAGAGGGAGGGAGTGGGAGAGAGACAGAGGGGTGGAGGTTGAAGTGTGGTGAAGGTAGAGAGAGAGAGAGGAGCATCGAGCAGATAGAGGTAAAATGGTTTAAGGTTTAGGGTTAAGGGTAGAGGGGAGAGAGATAGAGAAATTGATTGAGAGAGAGATACCTAAGAGAGGGAGAGACTTGAGAGAGAGAGAGAGGGTGGAGGGTAGAGGGTTTAAGGGTTTGGAATTTAAGGGTTAAGGGTTTAGGGTTATGGGTAGAGAGGAGAGAGATAGAGAGTAGAGGGTAGAAGGTACGTAGAGGGTTAAGGGTAGAGGGGAGGGAGATAAGAATGAGTGAGAGAGAGAGAGAGACTTGAGAGAGGGAGAGGGGGTAGGAGGTTGAGACTTGAGAGAGAGAGGGAAATAGGGAGGGAGTGGGAGAGAGATAAGGGGTAGAGGGTTTAAGGGTTTAGAGTTTAAGGGTTAAGGGTTTAGGGGGGTTACAGGGTTTAGGGGTTAGGGTTAAGGGTAGAGGGTTAAGGGTAGAGGGGAGATACATAGAGGGAGTGAGTGAGAGATAGAGAGAGACCTAAGAGAGGGAGAGGGGGTAGGAGGGAGATACTTGAGAGAGAGAGAGAAGAGAGGGTAGAGGGTAGAGGGTTTAACAGTTTTGAGTTTAAGGGTTAAGGGTTTAGGGTTTAGGGTTATGGGTAGAGGGGAGAGAGAGAGGGATTTAGTGAGAGAGAGAGAGAGGGAGGGAGTGGGAGAGAGATAGAGAGTATGTAGAGGTTTAAGGGAAGAGGGTAGAGGGTTTAAGGTTTAGGGTTTAGGGTTAAGGGAGAGAGATAGAGGGACTGAGGAGTGGGAGAGAGAGACCCTAAGAGAGGGAGAGGGGAGGGATATTGAAGATACTTGAGAGAGAGAGAGGAGGGAGTGGGAGAGAGATAGAGGGAGGGAGGGTTAAGGGTAGAGGGTAGATGGTTTAAGGGTGGAGGGGAGAGAGATAGAGAGAGTGAGTGAGAGAAATTCCTAAGAGAGGGAGAAGGGGTAGGAGGGAGAGACTTGAGATAGAGTGAGTTAGTGAGTGAGAGAGAAACCTTAGAGAGGGAGTGGTGCTAGGAGGGAGAGACTTGAG
Organism: Sequoia sempervirens; assembly: GCA_007258455.2. Classification (NCBI taxonomy): domain Eukaryota; kingdom Viridiplantae; phylum Streptophyta; class Pinopsida; order Cupressales; family Cupressaceae; genus Sequoia; species Sequoia sempervirens. Next base: position 3,931 of record VDFB02118342.1, on the reverse strand, counting down.
AGAGAGAGATATAGGAAGGGAGGGTTAAGGGTAGAGGGTATAGGGTTTAAGGGTTTAGGGTTTAGGGTTTAGGGGAGAGAGATAGAGGGAGTGAGTGAGTGACCCAATTACATATTATTCTTTTATTCTTCCTCAATTAAATATTTAGTTACCCATTTACCGTTAGTAGAAATGTCCCAAGAATTTAATAGAATGGACTACTCATATAATATCTTGCATTATGGAGCTCAATTCTCTAATATATTACTACTTATCAAATCCTTTGTAAATAATTGTAAAATTATGACTCCATTTAAGCATTTAATTGATTTTCTTGAATCAAATAAAAAACATAGACACACAATTGAATAAAATCTCAAAAGAAGAATGACAACATCATTAACATTTCATTCAAAATTCACTCAAATCCACATAAGGAGAGAAAATATATTAGAATTATACGTTTATTCATGCTTATAATTCATATCTGCATACAATTTAAGATAATTTGCATATATTCATCCAAAACTCAAAACAGGCTATCTATTTTATTCCTATCTTTCTACCCTTATATTCAACTCAAAACGTAGCTAGAGCTTTCATCAGTTCTCTCCCTACAAATGAGCCTTGAATTCCCTTTTCTATGACAAGGGAGCAACAAGCTTCGGGCTCAAATGTAATTTCACCACAAATTTTCATTTGGACAAAATCTCCATTGCATTTGAATTTCATTTCAAAACTTCCCACACGTTGAACCTGCACAACATAGTGCAATTGGGGAAAGCTAAAGTTGTAACTACCATCAGAAAAGGGAATGCAAATTGTCATCAAAATCCCCTTTATCGCTATCCACGCAAAAAAAACTAGGAAAGAAAATTTCCACGAAGGCACACAATCAACATCAAAATGTACCACATATACAAAAGCAACACCACCAACAACAACATCATCAACACAAAATTTTACATCCCACACAACAACTTCTTATTTACCTGCCACCCTGCCCTTACCAGCACTTAGACCCCGGTATACACACCCGCTTCTAGTTGTTGCTAGAGGAGGAGAGGAAACCTCAACCTCCTCTTCTTTCTTGTCCTTTCCCAATACAACTCTAGTCCATCCACTTAGGGTTTTAACTACCAATGGCACCACATATATCACTTCCTCATCAGAGAGCATACTATGATTCAAGGGAGCTAATTACCAATAGTAGTCAGAGTCGGTCTCGTTTACACCATCAAAAGTGTTGCTCATAAGTTCAATGGGCAAGTGTTGGCATTCAAAGGAGCCATGCCCATACCTTATTTTCCTACCGACACTAGTAATAGAGCACACTGACTTCTTTCCTTTGTCATCTACCAGTTGAGCAGCAACGTCCTAGAATTGCAACCTTCTACTACATCTAGTGGGCACAAGCCTGGGCTTGTCAACCAAAGCACTTTCCTGAATAGCAGGACCGAGCTTTTGTGAGCTCAAATGAATAGACCTCCTTACTGACTTACTCATTTTCTCTTGTCAAACAAGCACTCAAACTTGATTAGACTCAGCCTAGCAAGTGCTCTAACTGCTACAAGAATGACACAATTAGCAATTAATTCCTCTTTTATTTATTGTGTGAGGTAATGGAAACCTTCATCAATGCTTAGTAAAAATGCATGTGCAAACATGGCAATTTGGTGGCGTATGTACTGTCACCGTTTAACTTGAGCTGCATGAGAATCTGCAGATCACCCTTCATGATTGCCAACAACATCTTCACATAGATTGAGATCGACGTGACTACACACGCAAGGAATAATTCATTAATGCTTCACTAGTTGTAGGATAAAACAACCACCATGTGCCATTTTCCAACTTTGAATACTGCTCACTAATCTCCTAAAGAGTTGGTATATCAAATGGTTTATCTCGGGCTAACTTGGTTTGACATCCAACAAAGCATCATTGACCTTCCTCATGACTAATAACATTAATCCATCTCAGAAACCATCTACCATGTCGGCAGGTCCTATGCACTTTGCAAACTGAATGGTTGGAGCTATGCATCACAATCTCATTGACCGCACGACTTTAACCAACCTTCATATTCTTCCTGCGAGCTAGCGAGGAACGACAAAGATTTACATTAGCTTTTGATCTTGGTTGTCGATCTAAAACCACAGGTTATGAGTTCAATAGTGGAGATTGGGCCCCACATTCCATATAGGATACACATCTACCTTTTACTGACCTCACGCCAAATAATAGGCCAACACCTTAGGTCTACGAGCTGGCAGGGTACGATCGAGATATTCTCCCATATCTTTGAATCTGAAAAACCTACACATTTCATGGTTAGTATTTAATGAAAGTATTTGGCTAATCTGTCAGCAACATGACCACTGGGGTTAATGGCTTAGGCATAGGTCACCAAATTAAAATTAAAACCCAACTTTAGGATCAAACCATGGCAGTAGATTTCATGGCCGCCATTAAAGCTTACTCGCACGCTGCACGAATGACTCAAATTGCATATGATACAAATTCAAATATTAGCCATTGATCCTTCACCTTGGTCAGATCATCGGACAACTACCTTCAAAGAAAATTGACATAGTCTCCATCATGGCAATAAGGGGCCCACCATACTACTCGTTGCCAAGGAGATCCATGTGGCGCTCGCCCATGATATCACAATCAATAAAGACCTCAGAACTTTTGATCACGTGATGGTGGGAAACTATGGATCTCAACCATTGGAGATCCTATTCGTTCAACACAGTCCCTAGCCTTGTTATTAACCATCGAGCACCTTTCTACCGAGATTATAACATCTCTGTTGATTTAAAACACATGCATCTTATAACTGCTTTAGTAACCCGCAACATAATGTATTAAAGATGCATCAAAGTATTTATCATTCCTTCAGCTTCACTGGATGAGACACGTGGCACTCACCCGTGATATCATGATCAACAAAGACAGTGTGGTGGGGTCATCGCAGGATGGCAGGGAATGGCTGAGATCACACGACGATTGATCTAGGTCCATGCAAACTTTTCCCTCTACAAAATAAAAACATTTATTAGGGGAGAGGGCCCAGTAATCGTATGGGGTCCAATAGTCGAGTACTCAATCGTGATGATAATACCCAGTCTTACAACATATTTATACTATATATTGTAAATAAACAGTCCAAATGTAAATAAAGAAAAAACTAAATGTTGATAAAAAAAATGGACCCATACTTGAACACATGAGAACCTCTAAATGTTATATGAAAAAAACATAAATACATTCACGAAGAAGTGAAATAAGTTTTTTTTTTTGTTTCAAATAAAATATCATAACTCCGTTCATAATTATATCATTTAAAACAAATGCTCATTTAATAAAATAAGACACTCATTTAAACAAGTATTGTTATCATAGTAGAAAATATTGTTCTTATGTGTACAACAATTGGGGTAGCAATGTACAAGCATTGGATAATTTTATATTAATAGTTTGTCCTATCACAAATATAAAAGGTGAGCATAATAAATAACATGTATTTTCCCATTAAATGTAAAGGATTTAAAAAAAAAATAGTGTTAAACTATTGGTCCATTTTTGTTCAATATAAGTTATATTTTAAATAATTATGTGTTGTTTTTATAACAACAAATAGATTTTTTGTGTTCAACTATTAGTCCATATGTGTTGAATATAAAAGGTAGAGATATCAAAGATTTATGGTTATCAATATGTATTTGGTCCACTTAGGTTGTATATTAATTTAATTTAAATAAAAATATCATATTCTGCGAGCAATAAATGAAATTTTTTTGGTTCAACTATTGGGGTTCCATGATTAAGTTTTGGTCAAACCTTTAAAAAAGTCAAATTTTAGACACTTCTCAAAAGATCTACCTATGTGGTGAGTTGCATGATGAGTCACGTCTCCAAACCTTAGTTATAGATAATAAGAGAC
>VDFB02118341.1:0-25249 GCA_007258455.2 Sequoia sempervirens | reverse complement strand
TAAATTAATTCTTGTCAATCTCTTGTGTTAAACTTAATATTGCATGATATGGGTTATGACCATGTTTCAGGTATAAAATGTGTTGTTGGAATAAATTATTTTATCTTGATGTTGTAATTCCATATCCAACCATGATCTATCAATTTTTAAAATTTTCTAAATAAAATTTATTAGGTGACTAGTGATTGTATGGTCATTTGTTGATATGTTTCCATAAAGTACATACATTTGAAGAAAATTTTTGTGAGTTAGTCAAGTGAATGTGGTTGAAATTTAGTGTTTGTGTTGTGTTCTTAGTTGAGTATTTAGTTGAATGTTTTTGGGCACTACAACCTAGCTAGGGGTCTCAATGGATAGTTCTAGGAATGACATGCTTCCTCTCTATTATGTCTACATCCTTTTCCTCTCCCTTAAAAATCATACATATAAAGTTATTTTGAAATCTTGTTTATGATAAAATCACAATAGAGTTTTCTTAAGAAATATTGTGGCACCTCATTACTGTTACATGGGAATGGTAAATATTCATCTATAACATATTCCAAAAACTATCTCTTATTCCTTAGTGTTGACACTAATGGATGAGGAATATTTTAAAACTTCCATGCATGGGTACAATGGTTCTCAAATCAACAAATAATGCACACAAATCATATTTTAAAATATTCTTATCTTTCATTTATTTATACAACAATTTTGTAAAATAAAATTATCACACATTCTTCTTATGATTTGACCATGTTTTTTTTTGGGCACAAGTGAAATCTATGTTAGAAATAATAGATCCAAACAATATGGCAAGGTCTCTTTGATGTATGTTTATTGCATTAGAATTTTTTAAAATCAATCAATGTTTGAAATTATTTTTTGTGTTTCAAAATTTCTTAATATATTTGCTCCTGTCTTGCGAGGATGGTGGAGAATGGATGGAGGATTTTGAAGAGAGTTAGTTTGTGCCTGATCTTCAACACGATTTTACTTATGCACACAACTTGGTGAATTGTGATTTATAGTAGGAAGGATTTTCATTTGTTAAAAATTAAAAATAATTAAAAATAATAATTTCATTTTAATTTAAATCTTTAAAATATATAAATCTTACCTCCTCAACCTCATGGATGTCATGGTGGCACAGTGTTTGGTTTGAATAAAATCTAATGGTTTATATTTTCACTTGCACTATTCCTCAATTTCATTTGAGAATTGAAGAGAAATAGGATCATGATGAAATGGGCTCGACCTACTATTTTTTGCTTTTATGGGAAGAAAAATGTGAGTGTGTTATAACATGCTCACATTATATGAAAAATAAAACAATTTTTTTGGTCTCCCATATTTGTAAAAAGTCCCTTATCACATATTAAATTTTTGAGTGAAGGTACATTGAATTACATATTAAAGATTATTTTTTATAATGTCAAGGAAAACAAGTGAGAAATTTTGACCCCCTTTTGGCCCCTATTTCCATGCCCTTTCCCTTCTAGGTAACATCTCAAGGCTCCAATCTAACTAGGGAAAATGATTTCATAGAGTAGTATGGGAGTTTTGTTGCCTCCCTCATAAATTTTATGGAGCTAATTTAATTTCAATTTATTGCCAAAGTATAAGATTGTGTCCTAAATGGATTATTAGAGCCTTGGATAGAAATGAAGGTTGGAAGGTATTGATAACAGATTGAATCTCTACAAGGGTTTTTTAGGCTTGAAAGAGACATCATTTTCATAATATTGTTATTATAAAGGAAGCTATCTAGATACAAGGAACTTTTGTTATAAAAATAATATGGAAATCCAAGGAAATCATGAAGCCATAGATTATATGAGATAAAAATAATTTTCAAAAGGATCTATTTAATAATTCATGATCTATAAATTGTGGTCTCTTGCTATTTCTTTCCAAGATCAGCCTCTTGGTAAGAATATTTGGATTAATGCTTTGAAATTTTTACATAGAGGCACTAAGACTATTCCTAGATTATTCTATAAGACTACCAATATCTATATTTCTTGGCTCAAGGTCAAATTGAAGCATAGGATTTCTAATTGGCCAAATTAAAATATAGAATTTATAATTAAGATTTTGAATCATTCTAAACCATTATTAATTTTGTTCCTACCCCCATGATTCATAAAATTTTGGTGAGAAGCTTAAGATATTGGTTTAGATGTTATAAATGGTATACGCAAACATTTTTACAATTGCAGACTATGGAATGTATATTCTTGGCTTTATCTTTACTTGTGCCTAGTTTAAAAAATAAATAATATAGTTTATTTAGTTTTATTTGGGAGCCACTTTGCAATATATATTTTAGACCATTTCATTGACTATCAGTAAGTTAAAACTTTTCCACTTTGCTTGGTATATTATTTACGAAGGGATTCTTGTTAGTAAAATATTAACCTAGTTGAGTGTTGCCAATTTTATTGTCATTCTTTTGGACACTAAGAGACTTTCAACCAATTTTTTTGGTTTTATCCCAAATCTTAGGATACTTGGAATTAGATTCATTATTTCTTAAGGAATCTTAAGTTTGAGCATTTATCTTGGTAATTATTCTTAAGAGATTGACCTAAAGAATTCCATCTACATTAGGAATTATCTAAAGGTAGAATATATTTTTAGCTTTTGGATATATAAAACATCTACTATATTATTCTTTGGCTTTTCAATTGATATTCATTTTTTTAATTCCAAGGCTATGATTTGTTCTAATATCATTATGTCAATTCAAATATAAGTGCATAAAGTTACACTAGAAGTGGTGCACTGATAATTAGCAAGAGGCGATTGGGAGATAGCTGAAGAGATCATTATAAGTCAAGAAGAGAGAATAATTGGTCAGAGGAAGATAAATAATCTCTAGTCAAGACTAGAATCCGGTCATAACCAAAAGAAAAAAATGGAAAAAATGGATAGAATTGAAGAAATCTTACAACTCCAACTATGATAGGGTCACCCCTTTTGGGCTAAGTGAATCTACAATTGAAGTTCAGTGCCAAGCTTAGAAGCTAAGATAAGGGATTAAAGAGGTGGATAGTATTCTAGGAAGAATAAAGGATTTTTCCACAAGTTAAAAAAATACTAGAAGAAATGTTTTTCATGCCTTATGGGTCATGAGCTAGATCATTAAATCATCATTGAGTTGCTATTTTAGCCTATGAAAATTTGGGTTCTTATAGCTTATGATGGCTAGAACCTTCTTGATGTTTTCTAATAGTTAGGTGATTATGATCCTCGACTACTACCTCATGGTATAACTCTTTTTTCTTAGTAGCCTTATTCCTTGTTTATCTTTTTAGATTTTTCATGTTAAGGAATGACCTTGCTTGGCATTTAGAATGCGATTTTTTCTACCAAAAGTTTTTAGTAGATATGTGTAATATAAACCTTACAGAAAATAAAAATAAATAATTATTAGAATATATTTATCAACTAAACAATATGAAAAATTTGGGGGTTTATGGCCTAGGTCATATAACACCACTATTCTCCAATTGTCATTCAAGGATGTCCTAGGATCCCAAATTGGATTGACTATCAATGAAAAGGTGAGTCATTTCTCAACAAAGAAGACCTACGAGGGGGTTATTTAGGCTTTGAGGGGTTCACCACCAAGAAAAAGCTTGGAAAAGACAACTTAACATTGAAATCACAAAACCTAGTAATACAAGTCAAATGATGAGTGCAAATGACAAAATTAAGTAATAGAAAGTTATGATGTTTGCACCTGGGAAGTTTGGAAATGTGACAAGAATTCTATAAATGCAAAAATGTTGTCAAAATATGCTAGGGAGGACTAAGACACCCTTATTGTTATCTTAGTTCCATACTATTTTTTGGGGGCAGATGTAAAATCTTCGGATGTTGAAACAAAATCTGAAAGAATCTCTAAAAAATACCCCGGGGAGGACTAAGACGCCCTTACTGCCGACTTAGTCCTAATATAAATTTATGCAATTTCAAAATGTGGTCCTAAGGTTCAATGTCTACACTTCCTTCTTTACAAAATCTCTAGATCTGAACCTATAAATAACCTACAAAACAAAGGAAATTTGATTGATTGTTTATGGGGGTTTGTCTTGGTCAAACCCCTTGTTTGGTAATTAAACCTAAATGAAGATGCATAGATTTGAAAATTGAAATGTGTGTGATCCCTAACCTTAAGTGTGTTTAAGGTTATGCAAGCTAGAACATGGATAAACCCTATTCAAATGTGTTAGAATATAATTCCTAAGATACAAATGAAAGTGACCTACAAAGTAGATCTCTAATCACCTTAATAAGTCATAAACATGAAATGTACCTTCCTTAGGTAGAAAGTAGAACACCAATAGAAGATAGAATCACTCAAGAAACAAGTCCTTAGGCTTGGAAGTATGGCTAGTTGCATCTCCAACCTAGAATCCCTCATGATCCTCCATAGGCATCCATCATTAGTCTTTGGCAATGCTAGATCTTGACTTGAAAATAGACTTGAAAAACCTACAAAAACACAATAGAAGGTTTCTCTAAGATTTCAATTCCTTGCTTCTTGAAACTATCCTTCAAACTTATTTCTTCTCTCTTCACTTATCTCAACTTAGGAAAAAATGGGTGTGAATCTTACTTTTATAGGAATTTCTATCTAATAACCCGATTATTAGTTCCCAAAGGCCAACAAAATGCTAATTTAAATCAAAATATTTTCATTTCCCACACTTAATTCCCAAAAATAAAGCCCTCGGGACTAAGACACCCTAGGTGGCATCTTGGTCCCACTAAGGAGGACTAAGATTCCACCAAGGGCGTCTTGGTCCCATAAGGCTTATTTTTCCATTTTAAAATGTGGGTTACCAAGATTAAAGGTTGTTTGAGGATTTTGGTTGGGTTTACTGTTGAAACATACCTCGAGATGCGCAAAAAGGGGTCTTAGGGGCGCATAATAAGTGACATAAAGGGAATTTAATGCAAGGGGTGCTAAAATAGGTCTAAATTAAGTGTGAAAATTCAATGGTATGCTTTTTTCTATGCTACATTGAGCCCCCACTTTAGCACCCATATGACACTACGTGCATGTGCAAGCTAAAGTACTTCAAAATGTAACTTTATAAAAGGATACTCATATGGATTCGTTAGGGAGAATAAAGCCCCCACTCAAGTTACCTGAAAAACCATATTGTTAGGAACCACATCCTACATCATAGATTTGTTAATAGCTCAAAAACAATCCTCTTATCTAACATTCCTAGAAAATTGAATTTGTGGGTGGATGTATGCCCCCTCTTGATTCTGCCTGCTTTTCGGAGGTGGAATCAAGGTAGCAATCCAACCAAATAAAAATGAAAAAGTATATCATGGGTAATTTCCAATTACCATGCCACCTGATGATAGACATTTGATGAAAATGGGAGCGGAACCATGATTCCAATGCAAGAGACGAGATAAAAAATGGAGTTTGCTAGCTCCTAATATGTTAGTTTAAATAAAAAACACTTCTTTTCTTTTTAACAAAAAGTGACCTAAATATGCATGCATATAAAGATAAAAGGGAAGGTAATTCATATTCATTTTATCTCTTACCTTTTTGCAGAGTGATCTTGGAGTAAAGTAATCTATTATGTCAAGTAGACACCCATCCACACGTCTGTGGATCGAGATTTTATGGGAGACGGTTGCACAGGATGAGCTACAACCTACAATGAGTGGATTTTTCCTTCTCTATACTTTGATTTAGTCATTTTTTTATGTTTTTATGAAATTTTTAAATGAATTTAGAGTCTAGGGAAGGATTTTCTTTCATTTTTCTAGATTGTTGCAAAGTGTCCCACTTTGTCGCAAAGTGCCCCAGTTAAGGAATAAATTGTCTAGAACCCTTAATTAAGATATTCTAGAGAAAATTTAACATACTTTTTGACTGTTAAAGCACAAATTTAAGTTTTTAAGATGTTTTAAATGACATTTTTCTCTTTTCTATGTTAGACTGCACCTCGATTGTGCCAACACCTGGCTGATTGAACGTTCAACCATCTACAAGAGCTAGTCGATCAACTACTTGTGGAGGATGTGAAAATCCTCCAAGAGATAGGCCTCTACTAGGCCTATCTCTCCCTAGTGATGCAATATCATGATGCCATGCTGATGGCGCTGGTAGAGAGATGGGACATGGATACTTGCAAATTTCACTTACCGACATGAGAGATGACTATCACATTGAAGGATGTGCTCCAGATATTGCGGATGCCCATCCGAGGTGAGAGGGTTTTTCTAGCATAGGGCAGGAGTTTTGAGGACATGCAGTTTGACACCGAGTATTGCCTAGGGAGACCTATTCATCACAGAATCATAGGACAATGCATTTAGCTTGCATGGATTATATATGCACAATCACCACTAGTCAGACACATCGTGATATTCATAGTGGCACTAGTACTAGTTCCTGATGGCTATGGGACATATCTAGAGGGGGACTATTGCACATGATCCGAGACATGGAGCACTACCACATCATATTTGCATGGGGTTGGAGCATACTGGCACACTTATATTATGACTTGGGTTAGTTTACCTATGGAAAGGTGAACAACATGCTTCACTACACATTACTACAGACTTGGTGCTTGAAGCACATTACCTGTACCAGACTGAGAGGATTTCCAGTTGCCACCGCGGTGGGATACCCATGGGCCTTCAGTTATCCACTTATACAGGTGTGACAACATGGTGATGTACTATTTTGGAGGGTCAAATTTGATAGGCTAAGGGAGGAGGATATTATATGGAGACCTTATTCGATGGAGTTGTTCTAGCCACACTACAAGATAGATGAGGCAGATGCAGAGGGATAGAATTTTTTTGGGACAATGTGATCACATAGTGAGACCCTTGTACTATGATCACGTCATGAGATAGTTCAAGCAGGTATAGAGAGGACAAGTACTATGGTCTTCATATAGATGATAAGTATAGATAACCCGTAGACCTAGGGACCTCAAACCACTGACATGAGATGATGTTGTCTAGAGCGATGCATAGGAGGAGGATACAAATGTGCCCCCAGTATCCGATGCTGATTACATCGGTATGACAGAGGAGTATGATGAGTGGTGGGAGGTGGTTTGGCCAAGACCTATCTTTCCTATGGTCTATCCTATGGGATTTGTAGGACCTTTACTAGATCCAAGGGAGGAGGATAGAGAGTCAGGCAGGGGGATAGATCTAGCAGACCTATTTTTAGATGGGGATGAGGAGTCAGAGGAGGACAGTGACTATGAGGGAGAGGAGGATGACAAGGAGACATAGGATGAGCAGAGTCAGCTTATGAGCAAGGACAATGATAGAGGTGAGGCTAATCTTCCTAGACCTGAGTAGAGAGATATAGTTCCCACATGGGTTACGAGGTCACAACCTACATGTGCCAGTGTCTGAGAGCAATGGGGAGAGCAACGAGGCATTCAAGATTCCTATGGATCATGCTACAGACCCAGGTGATGATATTTATTTTTATGTTTTTTATGTTTTAATGTATATCGTGCTCATGTATATGTATATTATGATGATGTATACTGATTATTCTTATGATTTCTATCTCATAGAGCTCATGGTAGATCTTGAGGACCTCTTCTGATGTGCGACTACCAAGATAGTGCCACCCCTTTCTACAGATGAGGCTATTGTCACAGAGTACATGCCCCAATAATTCATGGAGTAGCACATGGACCTGTTCAAGCCTTATGTGAGGCTCAAGGGAGAATTTAATAATGTATCCAAGCACACTGATTGAGCCGAGGGTTGGGTATCAATACTGGAGGTGGATTTAGTGGAGCCTTGAGCAGCTTAAAGATCTGAGAGAGAGGCTATCTTATAGTTAGAGGTCAAGCGGCTACAGAGAGAGAATGTTATAATCCAAGCTAATAGAGACCATGTAAAGTGAGAGTGTGTGGATGGATTGATACACGAGGGAGAAGCATGCGGGGCACTACAAACTATGTGAGAGATGGATGCCATGAGTAGATCCCAATCACACACCACCATCTCTTACCGAGTGCAGACACCAGATCCCAAGGGATCCAATAGTCATAGTCCATAGTGACATTATACTATTAATGAGATGTATTAAAACTTTTGATATATATATATATATGAGCATGTTTGGATTGTGTGTTAGATGGCAATATGATTTATTAAATAATCTTTGTTAGACTATTCAATAAATATCTCCATGATCTAACATGTCTTTTCGTAAGCTTTCTTAGATTTATGATGTAGTATGTTATGCTAAATTAAATACACTCATGATCTAATTGTAGAATATTAAATGAAAATAATGATTTAATCTAACATAACATACACCATAAGGTCTGAATAGCATGATACCTAAAGTAAGAATCCCAAACCAAATTGGACCCACTACTCTATTATTCAAGACACAAAAAACTAGGTTCAAGAATGAAACAAGCGCACGATACAATGGATCTTGAAAATGGCATATTATCCATTAACTCTAATACACTACTTTAAAATTCATCCTATTCAAAAAGGCTAGGTATAATATCGATGCAAATGCATGACATTGATAGGTTCCCGAAGAGGTGTACCATCCATTTCAGATAGTAGGTATGCTCCAGACCTTTAGATTTATTCAACTACATAAGGTCCTAACTAGTTAGGTTTAAAATTTCCTTTCTTTGTCGAGTTAGCATTAACGTTTCACTGGTTGAATGAACGAGGGATGACATGGTCATTATAACTTCATTGCATTTTATTATGGTAAGATTGAAGATGTTCGAGGGCATTGATGCACCTTTCATAGAGCATTTCAAGTTGGTATAATCATTGTTCCCTATAAGTATCATCAATTAGCCCTTGAAGAGTGATTCTTAAGGAGGGAATCTGTAACTCCAGGGGCATAATTGCCTCGACACCATAAACAAGGTTGTAAGGTGTGTTTCCCATTGAAGTTATGATACTAGTACGATAAGCCCATAATGCGTATGTTAATTGTGTATGCTAGTATTTTTTGTTTTGTTCACTATTTTTCTTAGAATTTGTTCCAGAGTTTTGTTTGTTGATTCAACTTGTCCATTAGATTGTGGGTAATAAGGAGTTGGAAATCGATGTTGTATATTAAATGTTTCCAATAAATCCTTCACATAATTATTCTTAAATGGTGTCCCATTTTCTAAAACTAATGCAGAAGGAAGTCCAAAGCAAGAAATAATGTGTTCCAATATGAAATGACATATTACATTGCTAGTTGTTGAACACAAGGGAATAACTTCTACCCATTTCATGAAATAATCTATTGTCATGATTATAAATGTATGTCCAAAAAATGAAGGTGGAGATATTTTTCCAATAATATCCAAACCTCATATCGAGAATGGCCAAATAGGAACTTGTGCATGAATTTCAGAGGCAGGAGCATGAATTAAATTTTAATGTTCTTGACATTTATGACATTTCTTAATGTATTTGAAGCAATATCGTTCCATATTTTTCCAATAATATCCTATGCGGGTTAGCTTTTGAACTAATGATCTTCCTCCAAAGTGCCCCCCACAAGCACCTATATGAGCTTCTTCAAGTGCTATAGGGATTTTAGATTGTTTAAGACACCTAAACAAAAGGCCATTAAAGGACCTCTTATATAAGATGTCTGCCAAGATGATATATCTAGATACAAATTTTCAAAGACGAGAGCAAGTGTTTTTATTTGTTGGCTCAGGAAAGATACCGTCTTTCAAATAATTAAATATCATATCATACCATTCACTCGAGTCTTCAATGGTTGTTGCTATCTAATAGGGCAGGGTTGGATGGAACACTCACTCTCCCATGCTCTGGGTCTCACCTTAGCAATCCCCTTTGGTGTTACTCTCCACCTTCTTAACCTATAGGCCCAAATGCTTGTTAGGCACCCCTGGTTCTCCTGGTCAAGCCTACTATCATCTCCATTCTCCTAACCAAGCCAATCTTGGTGTTCTTTCTCTCATTCTCTCCTTAGCCTTAATCTTCCTAAAGACTAGCTATCCCTCAAATGCTTCACTAACTTGATGCAGGGGTGTGTGATGACTTCCAAAGCCTCAAAACCATCCCTCTAGGGTTCCTGATCATTCACCAATCTCCAATTCTCCATCACTCTCACCAAACCCTATTCTAGGGTTTAAGAAGGGCTACTAGCCTTTGACCCCCAATTAGGCCTCCTAACCCGAGAAAGTAGGATTAAACTCCAATCCTTCTATAGAACATCACAATCTTCCAAAAGGGACCCTGGTTCATTTTCCTACCTCTCCAAGATTTTTTGAGGTTATAGGCCTTCATAGGCCATACACAGGCGTAACCCTCTTTTTGTAGGAATTAGGGCTTTTTAGGCCATTTCTTGACCTCAGTGAGCTGTTTGCTTATTTCAACCCCCAAATGGATTGGTGAGATCTCTTGCTTGCTGCCAAGCCTTTATAAGGCCTCCTACAACCACCACACAACTTGGGTTGCTAGGGAATGGTCACCTCTGCTATGTTAGTGTTTGTTTTCACTGTCTTTCCTAGCCGGGCACAATCAAGCTCGCCTAGGAGAAGACCTTTTCCATGAAACCTTGCCTTCTTTAAACTCCTAAACCTATTCTATATATAGGCATGGAGCTTAGCCTCATTCCCCATGGACTATACACTAGGTATAGTGGAAGACAAAGGTCTAAGACTCCATGATTAACAGCCTACTGGACTAATCAACAATGAAAAGAAGCAAAACCTACTAGGAACAAAGTTAAGAAATGATGAAACAACACCACTAATGACCACACAAATATTGTAAAATGAATACCACATGTGCCACACACACTGTTCAATTCCTGGAACCCTCCATTAACACAGTAATAAGAACTAAAAGCTAGAAAATTGCAAGAATTTCATTACTTTTCCATGTAATATGCAAACTCCAAAATGATACAAAGTTTTCGAACCAACCAACCTTGCTCTTAGTTTGAGAAACACCTTATAACTCCTCTCTAAGGTAGTTACCAATCCCTTGGGTCAGACATTTTCATAATCAAGTGGAAAAAGGTGCAAAATGTCCCATTTTGCCACCTTTGCCAATTATTGCTAACTCCTAAATAACAATGAAACATGAGTTACAAACTCCCTCCTGATCACTCCTAAACAACTAAGAAACACTCTAATTCAAAATAAAATGGTCAACATGACCTTAAAGTATGACAATCTCAAAATTTCATGCTAGGCTTCCAAAATTTCCTAATGCTATCTAATGTTTCCTAGGTGCTCCTACACCATTCTCCCCCTCTCTGCCAAAACACAAAGGAATGGAAGGGGAGACCAAGGATAGGTCAATGCCAAAATTCTTGAACTGATCTTCTTGTACCCATGTGGCTTCTAATTCATGCTTGTTCTTCCACTTGATAAAGTGCTCCATGTACACCTTATGTCTTGTAGCCTTCTTCACCCTTGACTCCAAAATCTTCTCTTCCTGAGGTTTGTCTTGATTAGGTAAGGATACATTGCTGATGTCCTTGAAGACCTCCTTACTGTTCTGATCCACATCATTGACTGTCCCCTTATACTTGATTAAATCAGCTACATTGAACACTAGTGAGATGCCTAGATCGGTAGGTAACTCCACCTTGTATGCATTCTTGCCATATTTGGCCAATACCTTGCATGGACCCACTCTCTTCATCTGCAACTTGGTTGAAATTCCCTTCTGCAGCCTTGACTTGTTAAGGTGGACCATGACATAGTCCCCTACTACAAATTGCACATCTTTTCTTGACATATCTGCTTTCTCCTTCAAATTTTGTGTAGCCTCAGTGATTGTCCTCTTTACTTGCTCCTGAATCTCCTTCATGGTCTGACTGAAGTCTTCTATATGTCCACTTCTTTGTTCCATAGCTCCAAGATATCTAAGCTCACATATGCCTCTTGGGTGCATCCCATACACAACTTCAAAAGGACTCTTCCCTGTGGTTTGGTTCACACTATCATTGTAAGCATACTCAGCTCATGAGATAACCATATCCCATGTCTATCCATATTCTTTAGTTAGGCACCTTAGAAGGTTATCTAGCACCCTGTTAACCACCTCTGTTTGACCATCGGTCTAAGGATGGTAAGCTGATCCAAAAGATAGGTTGGTACCTAATCTTCTCCATAGAGTCTTCCAAAAGTGACTCATGAACTTCACATCTCTATCAGAAACAATACTTAAAGGTAGTCCATGGATCCTTACAATTTCCCTGAAGAAAAGATGTGCTATGTAGCTAGCATCATGAGTAGTTTTGCAAGGAATAAAATGACTCATTTTGCTAAATCTGTCCACTACTACATAAACACTGTCAAAACTGGTCTTGGTCTTAGGAAGACCTACCACAAAATCCATGCTCACACACTCCCATGGTCTATTAGGAATGGGTAGGGGTTGATATAGACCAACATTACTAGCTCCTCCCTTAGCTTTCATACACACAACACATTTTTCCACATACTTTCTAACATCTCTTGCCAACTTAGGCCAGTAATAGAATCTTTGCACTAGTTCTAAAGTCTTGTTGATGCCAAAATGTCCACTAAGACTGCCATTATGCATTTCCTGAATTAGATTTTCCCTCATTGACCCTCTTGGAACACATAACTGATTCCCTTTAAATAATAACCCATTTTGCAATGTATACTCATAATATTGGCTATGAAAATGATTCTCAAAGTTAGAACATACCTTATAGACCTCTAAAAAGTCTTCATCTTCCCCATAGATACCTTTGAAACTCTCTATTCCAATGCTCTTGATCTGTATCTCTTGCACTGTCAACAATCTCCTGCTCAATGCATCTGCTACTTTGTTTAGTTGTCCCTTCTTGTGCTTGATGGTGAAGGTAAAAGCTTGGATGTATTCCATCCATTTCAAATTCCTATTACTCAACTTCTCTTGAGTGTTGATAAAACTAAGTGCCTGATTGTCAGTAAAGACTACAAACTCCTTGGGTAGAAGGTAATTCCTCCATTTCCTAAGTGACTGAACCAAAGCATAAATTTCCAAGTCATAGGTTGAATACTTCTTCTTTGCTTCATTGAGCTTCTCACTAAAGAAGGCTATAGGCCTGCCCTCTTGACTTAACACTCCTCCTACTGCCACTCCACTTGCATCACATTCAACAGTGAACAACTTGTCAAAACTAGGTAACAAAAGAATAGGTTGAGTTGCCACTTCTTGTTTCAGTTTCTCAAACCCTTTCTCAACTTCTTGAGTCCACTTGAGCTTAGTTTTTAAACCTCCTTTGATTGTGTCTAGGACTGGTGCACATATGGCACTAAATTTCCTTATGAATTTTCTATAAAATTGAGCCAATCCATGAAAAATTCTTACCTCTGTCCCTATGGTTGGAGTAGGCCAGTTTAGGATGGCTTCCACCTTGCTTGGATCCATCTTCAATGATCCTTTAGACACTACAAAACCAAAATAGACAGGCTCTTGCTTAAAGAACTCACACTTCTCTAGATTGATTGCCAACTTCTCCTCTTGCAACCTTCTAAGAACCAACTCCACATGGTTCAAATGCTCTTCTGCTGTCTTGTTGAATATGAGGATGTCATCAAGATATACTACCACAAATATTCCTGTAAAGTCTTTAAGCACTTCATTCATGAGCCTCATGAATGTGCTAGGGGCATTAGAGAGGCCAAATGGCATAACTCTCCACTCATACAACCCATCATTTGTCTTAAAAGCTGTCTTCCACTCATCTCCATCCTTAATTTTGATCTGATGGTATCCACTCTTGAGATCCAACTTGGTGAAGTACTGAGCTCCTCCAAGACAATCCATCAAGTCTTCAATCCTAGGGATAGGAAATCTATATCTGATTGTGATTCTATTTATTGCTCTAGAATTAGTGCAAAGTCTCCACTTACCACCTTTCTTTGTTGCTAAGACCACTGGTACTGCACATGGGTTGATGCTCTTTTGAATCAATCCTTGATCCAACAACTCTTGCACTTGCCTAGCTACCTCTAGATTCTGATCTGGTGTAAGTTTGTATGCTGCTTTGTTAGGCAATGAGGCTCTAGGTATGAAGTCAATTTGATGACTTATGGCTCTCTTTGGTGGTAGGGTTGCAAGTGCACCATCACTAACTATGCTCTTGTACTTCTCAAGTAACTTTTGTACTGCTTCTGGTAAGACTATCTTTTTAGCCTTGTCTTCTTCTTTAGGTTGTAACATAACCACATATCCTTCACCCCCTTGATGTAGGTTGTTAAGGAACTCATTCCCACTACTCAACATGATGTTTGGTGTCCTTGACTGTCCTTCTTCTTCTGATAGTGACTGCAACTTGAAAGTCTTCCCATCCTTCTTGAATGAGATAGTATTCTCTTTCCCATCATTTATGACACTTCTGTCATACTACCATGGTCTACCCAATAGTAGATGGCATGCATCCATGGGTAAAACATCACAAACCAACTTGTCTTTATATCCTCCAATGGAAAAGTCCACCATTACTTGCTCATTCACTAGAACACTCTGCCCTTTGTTTAGCCATGTGACCTTGTAGGGGTTAGTGTGGGGTACCTTATCCAATTTCAATTTCATTACTGTCTCCTCTGAGATTATATTGTCTGTTGAACCTGAATCTACTATGACCTTGCATACTTTACCAAGTATCTTGCATCTTACTCTAAAAAGAGCTCTCCTATGTTTTGGTTCTTCCTTGACCGGTTGTTTGATCAAAACTCTACTAAACATCAGATTCTCTCCTACCTCATATTCAATATGACTGACCTCAAATGACTTAGGACTCATGGTGTCCTCTTGTGCATAAGCCACTCTCTTCTGATTGTTTGATGAAGATGCTTTCTCCAGGCACCTATAAGCAGGATGACCTACTTGACTACAATGGTAGCATTTCATGTTTGCACAGTATGAATTGCTGCTACCTGCTCCTCTTCCTCTATTTGAACCACCTTGAGGTCCTCTACCTTTGTTATACCCCCCTCTTGAAGGTGTTTCATTGCAATGATCTATGGATTTAAACTCTCCTTGGTTCCTTTGGTCATTGCCTCTACCTTGGTAGCCACCTCACTGTCCTCTTTGATCTCTGCCTTTGCCTCTACCCTTAGAAGCCTAGTCTTGCTTCCTCTTGTTTCTTTCCTCAATCTTGATAGCTATTTGATAGCATTGGTGCATTGTCTTGGGACTTAGAAGAGCCATCTCCTCTTGAATGTTCCATTTGAAGCCATTAAGATACCTAGCCACCTTGAGACTCTCATCCTCTGTCACATTAGACCTCATGCAAAGTTTTTGAAACTCCTCAGTGTAAGTGTTTACATCTTGGTCTTTCTGCCTTAGGCTTTGTCTCTTCTTGTGTAACTGAATCTCATAGTCATTTGGCATGTATGCTTCTCTTACTTTGGAAACCATTCCCTTCCAAGTAGAGATAGGCTGCTTACCTTCTTTTTTCCTCTCTGTCTGAATGAACTTCCACCATGTCAAGGCAGAACCTCTTAGTCTTGATTTGGCCACCTTTACCTTCTGTGCCTCAGTGACTCCATCACATTCAAAATGGTTTTCCATTCCCTCTATCCAATCCATGACTAGATCAGCTTCCATTTTTCCACTAAACAGTGGTATGCCTTCAAGTGCTTTTCCACTCAAAGCTTTCAATGCCTTCAAGAAAGGCTCTTCTTTCAGAACAGGGTCAGGTTTAGGGGTCTTTTCTTCCTTTGTAACCTCTTCTTCCTTTGGTACCCTTCCTTCAAATTTCATGTTATTCAATGCTTTCTCTAGTTGTTCTATTCTTTCCCTCGTTAGCCTATTTTCTTCCTCTTGTTCTTCGACCATCTTGGCCAATTGTGCATTTGTCACCATGATGGTAGAATCACTAGACTCAACCTCTGACATATATTATTCTATCCCAAATCTTTAACCTTCTCTGATACCAATCTGATAGGGCAGGGTTGGATGGAACACTCATTGTCCCATGCTTTGGGTCTCACCTTAGCAATCCCCTTTGGTGTTACTCTCCACCTTATTAACCTATAGGCCCTAATGATTGTTAGGCACCCCTGGTTCTTCTAGCCAACCCTACTATCATCTCCATTCTCCTAACCAAGCCAATCTTGGTGTTCTTTCTCTCATTCTCTCCTTAGCCCTTAATCTTCCTAAAGACTAGCTATCCCTCAAATGCTTCACTAACTTGATGCAGGGGTGTGTGATGAATTCCAAAGCCTCAAAACCATCCCTCTAGGGTTCTTGATCATTCACCAATCTCCAATTCTCCATCGATCTCACCAAACCCTATTCTAGGGTTTAAGAAGGGCTACTAGCCCTTGACCCCCAATTAGGCCTCCTAACCTGAGAAAGTAGGCTTAAACTCCAATCCTTCTATAGAACATCACAATCTTCCAAAAGGGACCCTAGTTCATTTTCCTACCTCTCCAAGATTTTTTGAGGTTATAGGCCTTCACAGGCCATACACAGGTGTAACCCTCTTTTTGTAGGAATTAGGGCTTTTTAGGCCATTTCTTGACCTCATAGTGAACTGTTTGCTTATTTCAACCCCCAAACGGATTGGTGAGATCTCTTGCTTCCTACCAAGCCTTTATAAGGCCTCTTGCAACCACCACACAACTTGGGTTGCTAGGGAATGGTCACCCCTGCTGCGTTAGTGTTTGTTTTCATGTCTTTCCTAGCCGGGCATAGTCAAGCTCGCCTAGGAGAAGACCTTTTCCATGAAACCTTGCCTCCTACAAACTCCTAAACCTATTCTATATATAGGCATGGAGCTTAGCTTCATTTCCCATGGACTATACACTAGGTATAGTGGAAGACAGAGGTCTAAGACTCCATGATTAACAGCCTATTGGACTGATCAGCAATGAAAAGAAGCAAAACCTACTAGGAACAAAGCTAAGAAATGATGAAACAACACCACTAATGACCACACAAAGCTTGTGAAATGAATACCACATGTGCCACACACACTATTCAATGCCTGGAACCCTCCATCAACACAGTAATAAGAACTAAAAACCAGAAAATTGCAAGAATTTCATTACTTTTCCATGTAATTTTCAAACTCCAAAATGATACAAAGTTTTCCAGCCAACCAACCTTGCTCTTAGTTCAAGAAACACCTTATAACTCCTCTCCAAAGTAGTTACCAATCCCTTGGGTTAGGCATTTTCATAATCAAGTGGCAAAAGGTGCAAAATGTCCCATTTTGCCACCTTTGCCAATTATTGCTAACTCCTAAACAACAATGAAACATGAGTTACAAACTCCCTCCTGATCACTCCTAAACAACTAAGAAACACTCTAATTCAAAATAAAATGGTCAACATGACCTTAAAGTATGAAAATATCAAAATTTCATGCTAGGCTTCCAAATTTTCCTAGTGCTATCTAATGTTTCCTAGGTGCTCCTGCACCACTATCACTACTTTTTCTTTATCTTCAATTGATGGTTTCATAACTGTATCCACAATGAAGGTGAAGTCTTTTGAAGGATCTTAAAGGGATATAAGAGAATTTTCACTTGCCATTGCATCCACATGATGATTATTTTTTCAAGGGATGCTGTCAATGGTGAATGATTCAAAATTCTCTAACAAATTCATTGTGAGATCCTTGTATTTTGATAATTTGTCATGCTTTGTTTGATATGTTCTATTTATTTGTTTTATGACTAATTGTGAATCAGCAAATATCTTAACTTCTCTTGCGCCTATGATATGCAACCCAATGAGAAATGCTTCATACTCAACAGTGTTGTTTGTACATAGGAAGTTTAACTGATATGATAAGGGAATAAGCTCTTTTGCAGGCAGTTTTATTATAACCCTCACACTAGAGTCAGTTCTACACTTAGATTCATCAAAATACAATTCCCATGATTTTTTTTTTGATTGTCAACACATTATCATCAAGGAAAGAATCATTACCAGGTAATGCTAAAGGAGAAGGAGCATCAACCAACTGGTTGGTCAAGGCTTGACCCTTAATTTCTTTTTGTGAAAAAAATTTAAGGTCAAACTCAGTTAACAACATTACCCACTTAGCTAGGCATCCTGATAAGTCTATTTTAGTGAAAAGGTGTCTTAAAGGGTTAAACTTTGTCATCACATCAGGTTCACCAAAATGAACAATATGAAAAATGTTGGGGTTTATGGCCTAGGTCATATAACACCACTATTCTCCAATTTTCATTCAAGGATGTCCTAGGATCCCAAATTGGATTGATTATCAATGCAAATTTGAGTCAATTCTCAACAAGGAAGACCTAGGAGGGGGTTCTTTAGGCTTTGAGGGGTTCACCACCAAGCAAAAGCTTGGAAAAGACAACTTAACATTCAACTCACAAAACCTAGTAATGCAAGTCAAATGATGAGTGTAAATGACAAAATTAAGTAACATAAAGTTATGATGTATGTACCTAGGAAGTCTGGAAATGTGACAAGGATTCTAGAAATGTAAAAATGCTTTCAAAATATGCTAGGGAGGACTAAGACACCCTTACTATTGTCTTAGTTCTGCTACTATTTTTGGGGCAGATGCAGAATCTTCAAATGTCAGAATAAAATTTGAAAGAATCTTTGAAAAATACCTTAGGGAGGAATAAGATGCCCTTACTACCAACTTATTATTGATCTGAACTTTTGCAATTTTGAATGTGGTCCTGAGGTTCAATGTCTACACTTCCTTCTTTACCAAATCTCCAGATTTGAACCTATAAATAACTTGCAAAACAAAGGAAATTTGATTGATTTTTTGTGGGGGTTTTCCTTGGTCAAATCCCTTGTTTGGTAATTAAACCTTGATGAAGATGCATATATCTGAAAATGGAAATGTGTGTGAGCCCTAATCTTAAGTGTGTTTAAGATTATGCAAGCTAGAACATGGAGAAACCCTATTCAAATGTGTTAGAATAGAATTCCTAAGATTCAAATGAAAGTGACCTACAAATATCTCTAATCACCCTAATAAGTCATAAACATGAAATGTACCTTCCTTAGGAAGAAAGTAGAACAACAATGGAAGATGGAATCACTCAAGAAACAAGTCCTTAAGCTTGGAAGTATGACTAGTTGCATCTCTAACCTAGAATATCTCATGATCCTCCATTGGCATCCATCATTAGTCTTTGGCAATGCTAGATCTTGACTTGAAAATGGAATTGAAAAACTTGCAAAAACACAATATAAGGCTGCTCCAAGATTTTAATTCCTTGCTTCTTGAAAATATCCTTCAAACTTATTTCTTCTCTCTTCACTTATCTCAACTTATGTGAAAATGGGTGCGAATCTTACTTTTATAGGCATTCCTATCTAATAAATTGATTATTAGATCCCAAAGGCCGACAAAATGCTAATTTAAATCAAATATTTTCATTTCTTGCTCTTAATTCTTGAAAATAAATCCCTTGGGACTAAGACACTCGTGGTAGCGTCTTGGTCCCACTAAGGGGGACTAAGATGCCACCAAGGGTGTCTTGGTCCCACAAGGCTTATTTTTCCATTTTAAAAGGTGGGTTACCAAGATTAAAGGTTTTTTGAGGATTTTGGTCGGGTTTACAATTGAAACATACCTTAGTATGCACAAAAAGGGGTCTTAGGGGCCCATAATAAGTGACATAAAGGGAATTTAATGCAAGGGGTGCTAAAATAGGTCCAAATTAAGTGTGAAAATGCAAAGGTATGCATTTTTCTACACTACATCAACTAACTTTGATGATTGGTTAAACTATTTTAGATTAATGGTTTGGAGAAATGCTATAACTAATTTTTCTTTCTTTGATATTGAGGTAAGTACTACAATGAATTCTAGTCTATATTTGAACATATTTTCTCTTGGAAAAGTTATAGGATGTGCAAATTGAATGTTTTCTCTTGCAATCAATCAAGAAATTCTATATTGGCTATTATGATGGCTCCTTTAGCTATAGATATTTTAGGCCTCTATATTATCTAAAGAGTGAAATAAAATGTTTGATGTGGTTTTCAAAGTTTACAAAATCCAACCAAGGATGTTGTCACAAAGGATTAGTTGAGATTTTTCCTACCTACATTCTCAATACTTCATTCTACATAAATAACTTATGAATTGACTATCAATCTTGTGCTAAATAACTTTATTTCAAGTTATTTAAAGATGGCATGTGAAATGATCTCACCCAATGTTAGTGATGGAGATTTGGATTTAAAAAATATCATAAATACAATAGGACCATATTTATTGTCTATACTGTGTTATGTTATTAATGTTCATGTAAAATTTACATAAAGTGAGAGTTGAAGGGGAGAATATGATATCACCCAGGTTTTCTTTCTTAATTCCTCTACTAAACTCACTTGTGCAAACCACAATGATGCTATTATTTTAATTCCATTGTGGTACTTATTTAGGTATTCATGATCCCCTTTTTTTAATCACAAACACTATTATCTAGGTAGAAGAATTGCATCTTGCATGAAAATTACTACTTTTAAAAATTCTCCACTGCCACATAATCCACTAGAGAATTTATGCCATATAGATATGTAGAAATGTGTTTTTTGAATAAAAACTTGAATACCTAGGCTTTCCTTTAGTCAAGTGTAATTTTATGGTGACCTCTATAATTGTAATAGTTTTCTTAATCACTTCTAATTTGGCTACACATGTTGTAAATAGATCTAATAGTGGTAAACATGGGTCTAGTATTGTATTTTGATCTATCTATTAGAAATACACTCTCCATGAAAATTCTTTAGTGACTTGAGATTTGTATCCTAAAGGGATTCTTGGATTTAAATAAAATGCTATATTTAATTTTGACTTTAGATTTGTTTTAAAAAATAAAGATATGGAAACCCTGTGAACTAAAATAAGAGCAATTCTAAAATTTCAAGCCTAAGTAGTGAGGCATTTTCAAGAAGTAATACAATTAAAATAAAAGAAAAGAAAGATTTTTCTGTAACTACTAAAGGTATATGGTGTGTGTTCTCTCACTTAAGAGTTGGTTTTCATTGTCAATTAATTTATGGAGAACATAGAGAGGAGTAACATCCCAAACATTGTCAAGACAAACCACTTCGCAAAAGCATTTGCAACCTACTATAGTTTAAAATTGGCTCAGTCCAAAGGTTTCAAGAAGGTTTGGTTAGAGGGAGATTCTTTGAACATTATTAATTTCCTTAAGGATAATCAACCTCCAAGCTGGTCAATTGAGAATATCATTAAAGACTCAATTTTAATTATTAATTCCTTAGGGGCTTGCCATATATCTCCCATATTTATTGGGAGGGAAACATGTTAGTTGATTGCTTTGCTAACCTTGGGATTTTATCCTTTCCTAGAGAATGGAGATATTTTGACCACATCCCTTTCGATGCCAAGAATATTTTAAATCATGAAAGTCAGTTGTTATAAGGTGGAGTTTAATGTTATGATTAGAGATTGGAGCTTCCACATCGTTGCCAATCTCATTATTATCAATGATATCAATAGATCTAAGTTGGATTGAAATTTAAAGGTCATTATTACTAAAAGTCTTTTCAAAGTGATGTCCACTTGGATTCTGGGTATGTTTTGGGGCCTCTTTCATCGTTTCTGGTGGAGTTTGGTTTCTCTCTTGGGTCATTTGATTTTTTGGTGGGATTTGTATTGCTCTATTTTGTCTCTTCTTAGGCTTTCAACTAGGATGGGGGGTCATAGGAGCAGAGTGGAGGTGGTTTCTTGTGATAAAACCATGAGCAATGTGCGGGTATGGAAAATTCTCATGGATGGTGAAGTGACTACCTACATTGAGAGACTCCAAAAATTTGATCCACAAATTTCCAAAGTTTTTGTTGCTAGGTGGAAGGACTATATTCTTGTTGTGAATGACATTGAATTTGACATTTATGAAGACTTCATTGATAAGATTTATGGTCTATCTATTGAAGGTAGGAAAATATTCCAGGGGATAGGAAAGCCTCTAATGTGGTCTTAAAACTCTTCTTCAAAGGGGATGAATGAGATAAATTGGTTAAGGTTTCCTATGGGGGTCTATGATAGGAGTTCTATTAAGCCCATTTGGGTGGATACTATTGAGGCCTTAATGCAGTATTTTACCTTGGATGAAAGGTTCTTGACACTTTTTGGTTATCATTTAGTCTATTGAACCATTTCGAACATACACATAGAATTTATTTTCCTTATTATCTTTTGGCTTCGTTGGAAAGTGGTAATAAGGATTACAAGAAAAACCCTAGGAGTCCCATATTGCATGAAGGTCTTATTATGTTGATTATGAAGTATGTTAAATATCTTTCTATCCCTTTTGAACCTAAGAAGGTCTCAAAATCTCATCTAGCTAGGCATACTAAGCAACTCCTTGATTATGAGACGAGAGAGGATTCAGAGGATGAGGAGTGGGAGGTTGATGGTGATAAAGAGGAATCTATGGAGATCTAGTTTGATCCTTCATCAGATATTGTGCTTAAATCCAAGAAAAAACCAAACTATCTTGGTATGGGGGCTCTCAAACTAGAAATGAGGATGAGGAAGTTAATGTACCCTCCCCTATTACTAAGAGGAAGAGTTTAAAATATGCTAAGGGGTCTCGTGAGGGTAATGAAGAGGTTTCTATTTCCTCTTCTACTACTAAAAGAAAAGTTCCAAACTAGTTAAAGGAAGTGGTAAGGATAATGAGGATTTGGAGCCATTCAATCACTCTTCGACTGCTAAGAGAAAGAAGTCTATTACCTTTGAGGGAGTTGGTGATGGGAATTTGGAGGGTAATATTGTGGGTGTGGTTATGGGATTGAAAATGCCCTTATATGGAGGGAAGGAGGCCGTAAAACCTAAATTCAAATTGATGGAGGTATATGCTGAAGATCATGGGAAAGATAAAGGTAAAGCTATTCTAGAGGATGATTTTAAACAGGAAAAACAAGGTACTCCCCTGCTTAAGTTTTTTGAAGATCTTAGTGTAGGCATCCTTTTAAAATCTGCAAACTAAACTTCAAACAATGGGTTAATGCCTTGCAAACTCTATCAAAATACCTCTATGAAATCCATTACAAATGCTTTCAAAATGCCACAAATGATGATAAAAAGACTAAAGCATTATGAAAACAAAAGCAAGCTACCTATTCCATAGTTGGATTGGTGTCACATGTGCTAGTGACCCTTTCCCAATCCTTGATCAAAGCTCAAAATGATAAAATGCAAATGGAGATGATGGAGTGATGATGAACAAGATCAAATCTCAAATGAAGAGAGTAACCTTGCATGAAATTGTGAAGGATTTGCTCAAAGATGAAGCACCTATTTAAAGATTTTCAAAATGCCAAGTGTTGAAGAGGGACCAATGTGGGATCAAAAACAAGCCAATGAGTTGAGGACACTTGTCATCATGTGATTAGTTGATGTATGTGCAAGATTTGGGAAGAGTGCCCAAGAGGGGGAAATTTTGAATTCAAATTTGCCATAAATTTTGAGAGGGGGACAAGAAAGAAGAGCAATAAATGCCATGTTTGACTTGTCATGTTGAGAGAAAATGAGGTTTTAATAAATCAATAAAATTGATTTATTGTGCAAGTGGCTAGATCTAGATAATGCAAGTGGGATGGGATTAGCATTAGATTAGGATTAGATGATGATTATGCTGATTAATGCTGATTAGGTGAGTTGACATTTTGGACTTTGATAATTGATTTATTTAAATCAGAAAATGATGGAATATGAAAATGAAGTCCTGATTTATTTAATTAAATGGATGATGCAAGATGAAGGTTGAATGATAATGTTTATTTGATAAATGAGATTATTTAATGAATGGATTAAAGTGATGAATGGATCTAACGCAACATCTAGTTCAGTTGATGAATGGACTTGATCAAATGCAGAATGTAAATTTTGCATGTCTACATTTTGCCCCTCTTTGAAGCAATGTACTTGTTGCGTTGGTTCAAAGAATAAACTTGCCGCAATCGAAATTAAAAATTTCATGATTTTTCGGATGCCCCAGCGGAAAGAAGTACACTGGTACATTGCCCCCTCGAGAGATCGAGCGAAAAGATTCGATTTGAGGGTCGATCTCGCGATAAAGAGGTTCAAAATGGGTGGTTATGGATGACAATGCAAATGAGATGATTTTAAGATGCTTAGAATAACAAATCTATATTATCCTAAACAACTTAAATGATTATATGATGCGAGATGGATGATGTGATATGCCATGATTATGCAATGGATGATTTATGAGATGCTACAGATTTATATTATGATGATGATTATGCAATGCATGTGAAATGATTGATGTTTCCTATGATGTATGATATGGATGATATGTGGTATGCAAGATATTGATGGTTTCCAGGATGCAGGATGGATGTATTGATGATGTACGACTCGGATGCATGATGACAAGAGGATCCAATAAGTCCATGATTGGTCGAGACTTTCTTAGAGATGATGATGATGATAGAAGATGATGATGACGAGAAATGATGATGATAGATGGATGATTTGCTTATCAAGGATTGGGATTTTCAAAGGGTCACTTACTTTATTTTTGATAACACGCCTAAGCACGATGCATCAAGGTATAAAGGACTAGATGGCGCTTGTACTTAGTGTGATGGACTTTGAATCAACAAACAACATAGGAGCATTCTTGTTCACACTTGACATACGTAAAACCTTGCTAGGATGCACTTTAGAAGTCCCAAAACATCTCGACCAAAACACAGAAGGTATAAACGAATCAATGCAATAGTCAACAAGGTATCCAAACATCCTCCCATAATATCAACAAAGCAAGTATTCGCCAAGTTATTTTACAAGAACGCCCAACAAGCACAATAGACAAAAGATAATGATCGTTGCCCCATTCCTATCTCTCTAAATCCTTCGTTCGGATATCATCGAGAGGTCCTTGGACTGAGCGCAATAAGATAAATCAAAAGAAAAGACCAAGTAAATAAACAGACTAATGCTCTTCAATATCGCTAACAGAAAAGGATGTGTTTTCTAAGGATGATAAGTGAAACTTATTGCCAAAAGATAATGCCCATTGTAGGAAGGATTCATCCTAGGACATGTTAGTGGATGGCGGCACGTCATTTCGCTTATGAGGGATGATTGATATGGGACAAATTCAGATGATGGTGTTACCAATACAAAGAGATGACCAATTTGTTTACTCACTATCCTAGACTTAAGACTTGATGCTTTTGAGTTCTACTTTTAACCTGCTAGATTTGTTTCTAAATGTTTCACCAAAGGTTAAGGATGA